>CM064540.1:1035855-1049374 GCA_032716605.1 Paralithodes platypus
TCTATCTCTATTTGTATCTATATATCTCTATCTATCTCTCTTTGTATCTATTTGTATCTATATCTCTATCTATCTCTCTTTGTATCTATTTATATCTATATCTCTATTTATATCTCTTTGTATCTATTTGTATCTATTTGTACTCAATTTGTACCAGTTCACACGTCATATAGATTGCCTAACGCGTATTTCTTAAACTCCATCTCTTCCTCCAGATGCAGCTTTTTGTATATAGCCTGTAGCTTTGACCGTCGGACACAATGAAGTCTGGAGGTCTTCTCATAGATGATGAGTTTTGCAGCTATTTCTTTGTATCTATTTGTATCTATATATCTATCTATCTCTCTTTGTATCTATATCTCTATCTATCTCTCTTTGTATCTATTTGTATCTATAACCAGATCAACGTACTTTTTGTTTCCTATGTGTATAGATCAGCTTTCCTAACTAGGCTAACTAACGTTTTTAGGGAGCCCACCTCGCTTTGTTTCTCTTTCTCTCCCTCTCTCTTTGGCTTGTACGCATCGGCCCCATTCAGCCTACTGTTTTAAGACGTTTACCCCCATCCAAGTGTCAATATTTTCCTGGTGAGCGGTAGCGAGCCAGCCTATTTATATTTATATTTTGAGAGCAAGCTAAATTTGTACATTTTTCGATAGAAAAATGTCTCCGACGAAGCCGGATTGCTCCTCCATCAAACACGGTAGTTATAATAATGGTTTGGTGGTTTCACAGGTACGCCACGGTAGCCTTGTTCGTTTCCTCGTCATTCAGGTGTGACTTTAACCTCATGACACAGGGACAAGTGGCTTAATTCTCAACTTTTGGTAATGCACAATATTAACGAAAATTAGGGCAAGGTGTGAAACAAGCTGTGGCAAAATATCATACTGATCCAACTGTTTGTTCATAAGTTATTCCCGAAAAACGATGTAACACGGCCTCTGAAACACATAGTAGTATGGGCCGCTCTACCGGTGATCTTTCTGATCTTACTAACTCTTGGTCATCCTCCTTTTGGGACTTCGGTGAGACCTTCTCTATTGTGCAAGACATATTAAGGGGAGGTTTTTAGTTTAGTCCCTAGATATCCTTCGAGCTTAAGATTACACCCCCTTGTGCCCCTTTCAAGATAAATTTGTACATTTTTCGGCAGAAAAATTTCCCGGCTGAAAGCCGGTTCCTCTTAAATTACAGGCTCGCTATCGCTCGCCAGGATAAAATCGACACCTAAATGGCACGAAAGGTCTTAAAATTGACAGAAATGGGTTGAAAGTTCTTAAAATCGTCAAAATAATGGGGCAAACGTCTTAAAATTAGAAAAAAAATGGGGCTAAACATGAGGGAGAAAGGAGTCCAGAAAAAAATCCCTCAAATGGAAATCTCCCCTTAAAAGCCTTTGATAGAATCTGGCACAAATCTCTATATTTCTAAGCTACCCTCCTTCAGTTTCTATCCCGCCATCTGTGCTTTTATCTCTAATACCCTTTCTGGCCGCATCATAGCTGTTGTTGTGAATGACCATCGGTCACTTCCTCAACCTATCAACTCCAGTGTTCCTCAGGGTTCTGTCCTGTCTCCAGTTCTCGTATCCCAAGAACTGTGATAAGCCTTCTGGAAGACACGGTATTTTAAATGTGTAAAAAAACAAAAACAAATTAAAATACCTTGCCAATGCCAGGAAATGTCTCTAAATTGGGTGACAAATACAAAGTACAGTAGTGGCATCTCTCTATACCACATCCTCCACTCTTCCTCCCCTTTATACCCCACCCCCTCCCTCCCTCTATTAGACTTTTTCTTTTTGAACAGTTTTGCACAGTTTATGGGTTAATGATTTTCTCAACTGTAACTCTAGTCCTATTCACTCACATGCCGATGACTCTACCTTACACTATTCAACTAGTTTTCCACGACGACCCAGCATGCAATCACTCCAAAACTCACGTGATGAGGCCATAGCACGCCTATCTTCCGATATATCAACTATATCCGATTAGGGCAGAAAAAATCTTGTTAACTTCAATGCTTCCAAAACCCAATTTCTCCTTTCTACCTGTCACGATCTTCCACACAACTTTATCTTATTCTTAAACAATACACAAATCCATCCTTCCTCTTCTCTCATTGTTTTTCGTGTTTCTTTTTCTCCTGACTTTTCTTGGAAAGATAATATCACCACTCTTGCTAAAACAGCTTCACAGAAGTTAGGTGTGCTCAACCGTCTCTGTGGGTTCCTCACCCTCACACATATCAAGCATTGTTCGCATGTATGGGAGGTTTCACCCGGTACCGCACTTCCCTCAAAAACTTTTCGCCTCACCAACTCACTTCCTCTTACTAGTTCCCTACAATCTCTTTCTACACACCACAATATTGCATCTCTTTCACTCTTCTACAGCCCCAGGCTGTAGCGCGGTTGGTTGAGGACTCGCCTGCAAACTGCGAGGTCGAGGGTTCGCGTCTCCGGCTAGCCAGTGAGTTATTGGGATAACGCCAGTGCTGTGGTGGACGGTGCGGTCTAGCAATCTGTGGCAACTGTTCACTGAATTCCCTGATACATCAGGGCACCCACCCTGGCCCAGCTATTGAGCAGGGAGTGCATGGTAGTAAAAAAAAAAAAAATCAGTCTGTATACATATACACATATATTTATTGAGCTATTTATCTCTGATGTATCTATTTCCTCCACTGTAACGATATATCATCTATTATACATGTCCGAGCATTATTCGCTATCTTACTTTTTTACCTTACTCCCCTTCTTATGTTTGTATCTATCATTGTATATATTTTCTATCCACTATTACTCCCTCCCTGCCTCCTTCTCTCTCATTATTGTCTCTGCATCTTATCTATCTAGAGCCTACACGTCTATGTTTTATTATCTCTATATCTACCTATCTCCTCTCTATCTATCTATCCATTTACCTGTCTCCACCGAGTCCACCCTCCCCTCTCTTTTTGTATCTACCCCTCTCTCTATCTCACCCCATTCTCTCTTTGTATCTCATCTTTATCTATCTCAATCCTCTCTCTCTCTCTCTTTCCCTGTACCTACCTATCTGCCCCATATTAAATCTTCCTGTCCCCCATCTATCTAGTTATTTTTAACTATCTAGCAATCTGTTTCGCCCCTATTAGTCTCTGGCCGTCATTCTTTTTATGTTCTATATACAGTATAAACGATCCAGTACATAGTTTTATTATACTGTATTCATATTTTAATCTCAAATCTCTTCAGCTTATATCTTATCAATCAAACTATATCAATCTATATTAACTCTTAAAAAGCGGGCATGTTTGTTGACATGACCGTGCTGCTGGGCGGGTATATTTACCGAAAACGAGCTTCATTCCATGCTCTTTTTCATGCATAAACAAGAGCCAGAGCGTAATACAATTATATATCCGTGAAAGGGCGATAATAGAGCTTTCCAATGACACCTGAATCATCCTTGTACGACCACGGGTTATATTGTAGCGATCGCGTAACCGGAGGTGAAAATACCCTAAAATAAGGTAATTTCCGTAGTTTTTTCCTTGTTTCGCGAGGTACGGCAGTGGAGTCGAGGCATATTACGTGTCAGAGACGGCCCAGCGGTGGTGCCGAGCGGTCTGTGCCGAGCGGTCCAAGCCCAGCTATCGTCCTCCCAACGCGCAGACTCTCTCTCTCAGAGCTCATAACGTCCTCAAAATGGGACCCGTCATATGATGGGCACCGCAGGGGTGGCCAATATTCTCTCGCCCGTCATATGATGTTCACCGTATGTTAGGTGTTAATAAATTTTGGTTCTGAGATAGGGAAGAAGAGCATCAATGAGGAGAACCAAGGGGATGAGGCCCCGCACACACCAACAACCACTGCCACCACGCCACCAAGACAAGAGGGCACAAGCGACTCCTCACCACGCTTCGCTCGGGTTGCCTGCATCACCCAGGCACTTCCCCCGACCCCAGGAAAGAACATACCTGTGAGAACGGCACCAGACAACTATGCACAAATCAGAGATAGCCACTTAAGACATCGTGGGGAACAAACCGTGCATACATATCAACACACCACGCACCCTTCTTGCCCTGAGAAGCACCACCACCGCCATGGTGTTGATTCCCAGAAGGGCTACCGCAGCCGACCCAAACCCTCCTCCACGCACAGCCGCCCCTCTAGCCGTGAAATGGGGTCCCACCGAGGAGAACGAAGAAAGTGGTAAGACCATCTCAGCCCACCTCATCATCACCAGAGTTGGATATATATCAATACCACACTGATAGGGTTGATATCATGAAGACTTGGGACTATTTACAGAGAAATTGCCTTGAGGGAGTAAGACACTGGTGTAACTACTCAACGTATTTCTCGAAGGTATCTTGGATTTGCTTGTATCCTTGTTGGACCACATTGGTGACCACCCAACATCTTTACATTGCCTTGATACAGGATTTACTATAATTAGAGTATGCAATACTGACCAGCGCTCTAGTTTTAGTAAGCCTACAAAAAAAGTAAGACTGGTTGGCAGAGCGTAAGACACTAGTGAAACGGCTTTCTTCTCAGTCAGGACTCGTAGTGGAGGGTGTAAGACACTGGTGAAACAACTCACTACTTAAGTCCTACGATACGAGAGCGTAAGACACTGGTGAAACGGCTCGTACTTGTATAAACACAAGATACAACATCAAAGTTCTTCCAGAGACTCCTGTAGGAAATCTAGGTCAAGGACTCGTAGTGGAGGGCGTAAGACACTGGTGAAACGACTCCCTACTTAAGTCCTACGATACGAGAGCGTAAGACACTGGTGAAACGGCTCGTATTCGTATAAGACCTCAACCTCGAAGTTCTCAGAAGATCCTCAAGGAAGTCTTCACTAACTCTGCAACCGTCACACGGCAGGATCACCACCACGGACCAGGACGTCATCGGGAATACAACGCAGCCGCATCTTCAAAGACCGTCGGAACCTGCCTAACATCTCCCCCTTTAGGCGCCCAGTGGATCCTCAATTGTGCTGTTACATAATCACCTATTCATGTCTGATGTAACATTGTATTTCTAATCATATGTTACTGTCAAATAAGAACAATCTATGCTTATACTGTACCTGTAGCCTACTCTGTGTTATATTATCCTCTATTGCCTTCGTGCTTGTGTTTGTGTTGGTCTCATTTTCCCCAGTCAAGTAAGAACCTACCTAATTAGTCAATACAACCCTAGTAAAAACCTGGTATGACAGCTTCTATAGCACACTGTATCTATATAGTTTTACCTCTCAATTTAACTAATTTAACTAATCTTCTACCCCTCCCCCTCCCTCTTTCATCTATCCATCTTGTTTTATCTATCTATCCATCTCCTGCACCCCCATTATTCTGTGGACGTCACTCATTTTTATTTTCTATATATAAACGACCCAGCACATATTTTTCCTCGACCCTTCTTCCCCCTCCTCTCCTCTTTCACTTTCCTCCCATTTTATGTATTCTCTTCTTCTACCTTGCTCTTCCAAATTTACTTGTTTCTTCATTTCATTTATATTATTCGTCATTCCTCCTCTTCGGTTCTTTATCTTTCTTTCATTTGCGTTACTCTTCTCTCCTCTTTTTGTCCTTCCATTTTCTCTAGTCACCCCTCCTCTCTCTTTTTTCACTGACTTGCCTTTTTTTTCTTTACTTTTCTCTTCTGCTGTTGCCTTCCCTTTTCTCTTGACATCACTCCTCTTCTTTCACTTTCCTACCATTTTCCCTTCTTTCTTCTTCTTCCTTCACTTCTTTTCTCTTTATTTTCAGCGTTATTTTCTCTGTTATGCCACGTTTTCGAGAAACGTGAGACAATCTGATTGCGATTCCCAACTTAGGGATCAGCGTTTATCGTCAACTTAGGTACCTCTCCAATGGGTGAGGACTGACCTTAAGGGGATATTTCCACCTGGAGGATTTTTTTCTGAACCTCTTTCTCCCTCATGTTTAGCCCCATTGCTTGTGAGATTTAAAGACGCTTGCCCCATTAGTTTGGCAATTTTAAGAACCCTCGCGCCATTTCTGTCAATTTTAAGACCATTCGTGCCATTTAGGTGTCGATTTTTTCCTGGCGAGCGATAGCGAGCCTGCAATTTAAGAAATTTTTCTACCGAAAAATGTACAAATTTATCTTGAAAGGGGGTCTTGGGGGCGTAATTTTAAGCTTGATGGAAATCTAGGGAATCAACTAAAAACCTCCCCTTAACCTAACAAGTGCGCATGGGGGTAATTGGAAACGTCCCCCTGTGCTGACGTATTTGAGGTGTTTCCATCACTAAAATATTCATTGTGCCATTAATAGCATTAATACTTATCCATATGCACCTATTATGGGTTGATTATAAAGGTATTAACCTGAAACAACAATAAAACGAGTGAAAACAGCGTTTGGATGGTCAAAATCGGAGATATAGCCCGCGAGTTGTATAATGTATGGGTGAGGCAAACTGCTTTCCCGCCAATTTCCCCCAAGGCCACTGAGACACAGTCGATCGATACTCTCTCTCTCTCTCTTGCACTCGCTTGCCATCAGTGATGACAACACCCTGCTTGCAACTCGCTAATGTTAGCACGAAAATATACCTCAGAATAAGGGAATAACAGGGAAAATAGGTGATAACTGAAGGAGAGGAGGAAAGTGGGGAAGGAGGGGAGGTAGAGGACTGAGATTTTGCATGGCCCAGAGGCCAAAAAAAAAAAAAATAAAACAATAAAAATAAAAAAATAAAAAATAAAAATTTCGATGTCAAAAGTTGATTTTTTTTTTTCACTCACTCATAAGAGTCTCCCCGCAGTCTGCCGGGGGAACTCTTAAGAGTCTCCCCGCAGTTCCCGGGTTAATCATTCAATACATGCTTAGTTAAATCATTATTTATGCATTTTTCACATAAGCTTGCAAATATACGATAATGTTTCTTTTTCTAGAAAAAGGATAATCTCAAGCTTGCAATACTTATAAGAGAGTTTACCCTCAAAAGGCTCAGTCAGCATCAATAAATTTCTTTGTAATTAATGTTGTATTGTATATGTATGTATGTATGTATGTATGTATGTATGTATAATATTATACTCTGGTACCTTCCCCAGTTTTCATTTTTTTTTTTTTTTTTTTTTATGGGGGTGGCCGACTCGAGACAGAGCCCGAACAGGGACATCACAACACACCAGAAGAACAAAACAAAACATAAAATATCACACACATCTAGGCCGCCCAGGAGAAATACCCAGAGACCCAGGCCCATTTGGCTAAATATAATATTTCTATATCTCTTCTATTTACAACATACAGTATAGTATAGGAAAACTAAACACAGAATAACAACTTACATTTTACATTTTATTGTTCTTCACATCAGAAAATATATAAACTGATCACGAGATACTAAACATGATGGCAATATGAAATAAAAAAATATAATTAGGATTTACTTATTCAAAAGTAGTTGATATGAAAAAAAACAAAAAATACTGTATCTTGGTTTTCACATAGGATGGTAACACAAAACATTAAAATATTAAGGATATACTTTTTATATTTTCAAAAGTATAGAAAGTGTAAATATGAAAAAATACAATCTCTTGATTTTCACATATGAGAAAATATATATATTTTTTTTTTATCAACTTCTAGTTAAAACTAAAAATGGAATTACAGAAGATATTGACAAAACTAAATTTCTGCCAACCCATCACTCGCACGGGGGAAATAGTTTTATCCCAGTAGTAAAAATAGACAAGCCTGAAATATTTTTCCAAAACCATTCACTTCTATGAAATATTATTATATTCAGACAAATTTGGACAATATTATTTATTTACCATGGGAAAGACCAGTGGGAGTCGAGAGTTGAGTAAGATCATTTGTACCTCATTGATTCCTCAAATCCTTCCATAATTCACTTGAGGCATGCTATGCTTACAGGTACCTACCCGATAGCACTATCGTTAGTGAGTGCTGTACTGTATTTTATATATTATTTTGTAATAGTATAGATATCTTATCAATATTTGTATTTTTTACTATTGTTAATGTCTTGTCATGTTGCAAATTTGATTTTAAATAATATTTTGACATTTAACATGTAGTTTCTTTATTCATGCAGAGTTTAGTAAAATTTGCCAGAACGTCCCGGACTTCCCAAACTTGACTACTTCCTTTAACGTGACGATAGTGCGTTGTTATATGTGCGATTGGTTTGCTTGGGAAACAGATTAACTTGCTCATGTAGTGATGTACACCCTATGTGGTGGATTGTGTTCTTTTATTTAATAATTTTCATTTTAGTAAGCGTTGTTTCCACATAGCGATTTTGATAATTTAATTTGACTTTATATTGTCCTTGTCCCAATTTTGGTTTGTTTAGTTTGCAAGTTTTACATTTTAATTCAATATATTATTATCCCCTGATACCCAGAATAAAAGTAACTACAGGGTCATCATACTGAAATGGTTAAGACATTGTTTGTAATATTATGGAAATGAGTGTGATGGTAATATTAACCCCTTCAGACATATATGACGCAGAGGTTGCCAGATTAGCAATAAGAAATAGAGTTCTCTCACTCTTATAATTACCTCTCCAAAATTAGTTTTCTGCCCACATCTAACTCAAAGACAACTGCAGAGGTTGAAGTAACTAAAATAAAGGTTTGTAAAAAAAACCTGATGGTAATAAAGGCTTTAAAGTATCCCTAATAGGCTCAAAATTGCGTCATATGTCGGAGAGGGTTAAACTTAATATTACCACATCTCCTTTACTATCATACAAGGCTTTATTCTGACTAACATTTAGATGGTTGTATTCAGCTCAGGATATCCTTCTAGGGCCAAGACCTAAATTAGATTCTACAATCTGATCTCAAACTTATAAACTTGACGTGTGAGGCATCCCACAACCAGGCTGCCTAAAATACTGCCATTGGGATTTGAGACTTATACCGAACTTCTTATACATCACTGAGCCATTATAAGTATATGTACAGTCAAGAGCAAAAATATCTGTATTTGAATCAGTACGGAAAGCAAAGAAGACAATACAATTCTTTAGTATTGTTCACCTGCATCAGAAGTTGGATTTAAAGGGTAAAAGATTCAAATTTGTGTCACCATATACTGTACATGCTCACGACTGAACTGTATGTATGTGTGACGTTTATCTATGAATAAAAAGGATACAAACTTTCCCAATTAATTCTCCGACTCTCACAGATCTTCCCAAACTGAATTCAATAATTTAATGATACCTAGGATAAAATGGAGAGGCACCATCGTACTGTAGAGGTTAAAGAACACTACCAAGAGTGCGATTCTTATACAGTACAGTTAATCAATCCTCCGCTTCCGCCAGAATATGGGCGACACGAGGCCTCGTGTAATTGGAATTTGTTGAATTGGAATAATGTACCTTACGGGATGAAGTACTTATGGGCGGCACCCGCCTCCGGACATTTTATATTTATATTTCCTGAGACAAATTTAAATGGTTATGGACCATATTAAATTAACATTCTAACAGTTAAACAAAATGGAATATGAATTAAAGGATGACATATTCACCTCAAATGAAGAGTAGGAAGGCTTGATTGGCTTGAATGTGGGTTCCAAGACAGGGCGAGGTGACTAAGGCCCTGGCCCCGGCTCGGTTCTTAATAAATGTTTCCTCGCGTGAGGGAGCCGACAGGGGGTGGGGGGAGATGTTTACGGAATTCCTTCACTTTTCATCAACGATTCATGTAAATGGGACAACCTCACATACATGGAATCTGTCTGGTTCTGGACACCCCCCTCGTGTAAGTGGAGGATCGCATAAATGGATCACACATAAGCGGAGGATTGACCATGTTCCATAAAAACTGGAGTACAACAAATTATACAGTGCTCCCAATGAGCTAAGAGCCTATTGAAAACTAGTCCCACTTGTAAAATGTCTTATACATTCCCCTCTTGATACAAGACAAAGACAAAGACAGAGACAGAGAGAGAGAGAGAGACAGAGAGAGAGAGAGAGAGAGAGAGAGAGAGAGAGAGCGCGAGAGAGAGCGCGAGAGAGAGAGAGAGAGAGAGAGAGCGAGAGAGAGAGAGAGAGAGAGAGATATTATGGAGTACAGTATAGTACGGCACTAGTCTTTATTTTCAGCTGGCAGTAAATTTAATCCCTTAGCAAATTATTTCTCGATACTTACTGAAAAGCTATGAAGTTACTACCTTACATTATAATATTGCCAAATTTTCAAAATTAGCATCATATTTTGTTACAAAACCTTTGTAATAATTGAGTAATCAAGAGGGGATGGAAATTAACCATCAGCAAAGAAAAAAACAACTATAGGACCAAACTTTTGAGCGAGATTATACACTATCCATGAGTGGCTAACAAATACAAAATTGTAAAAGAACTACCAAACGAACATATAGTCACTCAGGCAGCAATTGAGGTCCTGTAGTGAGAGATCGGTCAACTATTTCTTTGGACGCCATTAATATCCTGTAATTACCAAACACCGGGTTGATAATTCATATTTGATCATGTAGAATTTAGATCCACAGACCAAACTATATAATTATCCTGTATCAGTACCGTATTGCCGAACGTTAATTATGGATAAGAACATACAGTACAGGTATTTGAGTATAAAGAGAGGCCAAAAACACCATTGACGGGACTGTTCGGGTAGGCTGTCACGGGAACAACAAACATGGCAGACGTTGGCCAATCTCTGGAACTAAAGGGTCTCTAGGCAGCACAAGCCAGACACTATTCACCAAGCTGGGACTTAACCCCTTCTGTACCGGCGACGTCCTTTTCACTTTATACTGGCTACTATTAGGGGATTATATTAAGTTTCAGAAGGGCCTCCAGCAATTAACAGGCTTCGAACTATCTTAAATAACCCATATTACTTCTACTTTTCCTTCGTTTTTTCTTATAATCGTAGTTTAACCAGACCACTGAGCTACAACACGCAACTCTTATAGGGCTGGCCTGAGCCAAAGCCAAGGATTTGACAATATTCGGGAGAAATCACGAGCTCTTAAGGAACGTTAGAAGCCGTACAGGGAGAAAAAAAAATAAAAAAAATAAAAATAAATCAGATCTTATTAAGGAGTGAACAGGACGCAAGGAGACGAACAACACGATAGATGGAGAAGGATGGTGAGTCCATCAAAACGTCAGAGTAAGTCTTCCTGCCAAATTAGATAGTACGGGACTGGGCGTAAATCGGGCACTTTTCCTTCTTAAACTGCACAAAATTGTCTAAATATAGCTAGAATAAAACGCCAAAAATGTCGCCAGTACAGAAGGGGTTAACTCTCTGAATACCAATACACCCTTTTCATTTTACTCTGGCAATCAGTAGAGGACTTTGTTTGGGTTAGGAAGGATCTATGGGAATCACAAGGGTTTATCAAGGCAGTTTTTAGCCGATATATATTGCTTTAGAAAGAACCTATCGGAGTCACTAAGGTTTATCAACAGAGGTGAAGGGTGTTTTTTAAAGCTGGAGGTACTCAAATACTTTAGCAGGGAATCAAGGTGTCAAACCGGAACAATTTTGTTTGAAGACTTGAATGAATATGTGAAGAAATACGAGAAAATTAACATGAAATAGATCGTTTTGGCCATTTTATCACTTCCAGACATAATTTGAACTATAAACCATAATATTACCTTAACATATACAGTAATAGAGACTAAAATTAGCGGAGTCGACATTCGTTTGACACCCTGCCTGAGGGAATATCTGCAAAGTAGTAGTATCGGAGTTACGAATATACAGTACAGTACAGTACAGTACAATACAGTACTGTACTAAAATCAGTTTATTATCTGACAATTTTTCCCATTACTTTTTACTGCATCTTGAATCTTGTATAGCTTCCAAATAATAGGATTAGTTCATGGATTTCAATCTCCGATACAATTCGCTGCCAAAATGGCTTGTATAACACCAGCTTAACCTGTATCAAGCAGAATTTCAAGAACCTAGTGTATATTCATGAATGAGACGAGATCTTAACATTATCCAATGCTAAAAGAAAATATATGGTTTCAACTTTTATCTTAAACCAAGGCTGAGGGTAGTACAGTAGTACTATGTTCGTTATATTTATCAACGACTTGCCTGAAGTTATAACTAATGGAAGTGAGGTATACCTGTATGCGGATGACACTAAACTGTATAGAAGAGTGAGGAGTAAGGAAGATATGGGTTTGCTTCAAGGAGATGTGGAGGGCATGAAGGGATGGTCTGAGCATTGGTTAATGCCTTTTCATCCAAAAAAATGCAAGTACATGCGGATTGGGACCAGCAAGATAGACAAGGTAGGATACAGTATGTATGAAGCGATGGAGGAAGTGAGTGCAGAAAAGGATATAGGAGTAGTGATAGACAATAAGTTAAATTTCTCAGAACATTTAGCGGAAAAGATAAACAAAGCCAATAGAATTGTAGGGCTGATAAGGAGGACATTTGTTGTCACTTGACGAAGAAATCTTCAGGAATCTATATACAGCGCTGGTTAGGCCGCACCTGGAATATGCAACCAGGTGTGGGCTCCATATATGGTAAAGGATATAGAAGCAGTGGAGAAAGTGCAGAGGAGAGCTAGCAAGCTGGTACCAACGTTGAAGAACGCGGGCTATGAGCAGAGGTTGTGGACACTGGGGCTTCCGACACTGTCATATAGGAGAAAGAGAGGGGATATGATAGAGACTTTTAAGATAGTGTCAGGAAAGTACGATGAGGATGTGTGTGAAGGTATCTTCTTGATGCGGGAGGGAACAAGAACGAGAGGACACTCTAAGAAAATTTACAAAGAAAGAAATAGCTTGAGAAGGCGAAGAACTCATTTTGTGATAGAGTGGTAAATGAGTGGAACGCACTGCCCCATTATGTAGTCGATTCCGAATCAATAAGGGAGTTTGAAAGTAATCTTGATAAAGCATGGGGAAGACAAGATTTGAAGTTTGATTATAAAACAAAAATACAGAATAGTAAAAATGTTGCGTCTGCTACCGCCGCCGCCAACACCGTGAACGACCGCAGCAGTGCAAGTACTGGTACTGAGCTGGATACACAGGCATAGTTTGCCTTTTTCCAGAGGATCTACTGTAAGAAACTGTAAGAAACTGTAGTACAGTAGTACTATGGTAAAGTTTAACCCCTTCAGCATGATGACGGCTTATTACCTTTCATTGTGGCTCAAGTTAGATGCGTGTATGCAGTTTAAGAAGGGTCGGTGTTACTCAGAGGGTTAAGAGGGTTAAGAGGGTCAGAGGTTAAGGGAGCTCAGACAGTATTGTGCAGCATAATTTACTGGTTCGGCTCAATGGTTTAAAGGAGGGGGTTTAGTTTGCTCTCTAAACCTCTATCAAAGTTAAAAAAGCACCCACAAGACCCCCCTTCGATATAAATTTGTAAATTTTTCGGTAGAAAAATGTAAGGCCAATTCCTCTTCAAATACAGGCTCGCTATCGCTAGCCAGGAAAAAATTGATACC
>CM064540.1:1049474-1081974 GCA_032716605.1 Paralithodes platypus
AATGGCACGAAAGGTCTTAATATTGACAAAGGAATGGCGCAAATGGTCTGAAAATCGTCAAACTAATGAGGCGAATGTCTTGAAATCTCATAACTAATAGGGCTAAACATGAGGGAGGAGGAGGACTCGAAAAACCAACTGCCTCCCCTTAATTGAGATCGTATTTCCTCCTTTGAGTCCTAGAGGTAGATTATTATAAGCTACAACAAATGATCTAATGGGAACTAGAATATGACGAAAAGTACGTCATCGTGCTGAAGGGTTTAAGGATATGGCGGCCGTAATAGACAAGAACCTTCACAAACTACTCAATGAGAGAGAGAGAGAGAGAGAGAGAGAGAGAGAGAGAGAGAGAGAGAGAGAGAGAGAGAGAGAGAGAGAGAGAGAGAGCGAGAGAGAGGAGAGAGAGATAGAATAGATAAGATGAGAGAGAGAGAAGCGAGAGAAGAGAATCTTCAAGGGTCAAAGGTAACATTCTGACAACTTGAGGAAATATATTTATTATTTTCATACCACATTTTAGGTGAACAATTTAAGTATAGCTAGTCTTTAGAGCATTTAAAAGTAAAATTGAGACACAGAAGCAATTTTCCCAGTAGTTTTTGTCTGGCAGCTTCTCAAGTAAAGTTTTATAACAATTGAGCCACCCAACTAAATTCACCTTCAGTCTAGTTGACGATACCAATACACACTGATCGTTTATGATAACATATTATTAGCTCTTTGTCAATTTAAACATAATCGAAGCCATAAATGTGTTGCCAAAAGAACATTATTGATGGAAAATTGCTGATAAAAGCGTATGTGTGACTCTAGATTCATTGTAAATCCGCTGATGTATTGAAGTGGCTATCATGAGAATAGAGAACATCCCTCATTGTTTATTATTATCATTATTGTAAATCACTATACCTCTTGTTGGTCACTGCACTAAAGCCAGATATTTCAGTCCCATATAAGTCTGTGGACAAAGAAAATAAGAGCATCAGAAACTAATTGTACGGCAAGCAGTATCTGAAAACATCTCTTGGGTTAGTGTGATGACCAAACAACAGTAGGGTAGGATAGCTAAATTGTACGCTGTGGTCATTTATAACACAAATTGTACGCTGTGGTCATTTATAACACAAATTGTACGCTGTGGTCATTTATAACACAAATTGTACGCTGTGGTCATTTATAACACAAATTGTACGCTGTGGTCATTTATAACACAAATTGTACGCTGTGGTCATTTATAACACAAATTGTACGCTGTGGTCATTTATAACACAAATTGTACGCTGTGGTCATTTATAACACAAATTGTACGCTGTGGTCATTTATAACACAAATTGTACGCTGTGGTCATTTATAACACAAATTGTACGCTGTGGTCATTTATTACACAAAAATAACAAGAAAGCCGGTATCACACGAGAGCTTTTATAGTCAACATGCGATGATCAAAACATTTCTGGCAACATTTCTGAAATATTTGGCACTGGAATCGGGAACTAGACTGATGGTAGATGAATTTAGGCTACCCAAATATTTTACAGGTTGGTCTCGTAAGCTGCCAGACCAGTGTTGAGGATACATGTTGAGTGAAAAAGCGCTCGTGTGGTACCGGCTTAATGCTACTACCAACAAGTAATGAGCTAAGTTACATTCATAAGTTTAGTATTGAAATGTAATACAGTTAAGGTATATTTTGCAATATATCAAAGGATAGTTGTACCAACAGTGATGTATGGGGCTGAGACATGGGCTCTGAAGGCAAAGGAGAGAAGAAAGCTGGATGTGATGGATATGAGCTGCTTGAGGAGTATGTGTGGCGTGACTCTTAGAGATAGATTGAGGAATGTAGATACGTAGGAGAGTGGGGCAGCAGGAACATATGTCGGCCAGAGTGGACAGAAGGGTGCTGTGCTGGTATGGACATGGTGAGCGAATGGAAGATGAAAGGCTTACAAAGAGAATATGTGAGTCAAATACAAGGGGAGGAAGAGGGTTAGGAAAACCTCCATTGAGATGGAGAAAGTGTGTAGTACAAGCATTGATAGATAAGGAATGAATATAGATCAGGCAAGAGAAGTGGTAATAAATGGAGAATGCTAGTGAATAGATAAGTGAAAATGCAGTTGTTTGGGAGAGGGGGTCGGGTGCTAATTAGACTAGATAATAGTCTGTCAGGCGCCTGGCCCGGGGAGCCGGTATACATGAAGGGTACGCCTGGATGCGTGGTGGGCGGGCACTGTGGTGTGCTCCACTGCGTGTCTGCCTGCTGAGACCGGAACTTCTCCGGGAGGTCGGGGGCCGGAGGAGTGTCGGAGTGCCCTTAGTGATCCCTGGTCTCTGGGTCTTACCTAATGTGTGTGAATTTGTATTTTATTTTTGTGTATTTTTTGTTGTGTTGTGTTGTCCCTGTTCGGGCTGTCTCAAGTCGGCCACCCCCAGCTAAAAAAATATATATACTGTATATATAAAAAATAATAAAATAAAGTCAAATAAATAAATAAATAAAATAAAAATGGGGTAGGTGTTTGAGTATATACATGTAGATAGATAGACAGACCTAATATTTTGTGGTGGGCTGGATCTGTCAGAGTGAGGGTTGGTGTCCTCTACTTCCCATAGCCAGTTCTGACATTACCTTTTTCATCATTCTTGTTTCTAACTTTTTTTTCCTGAGAGTAGCGAAGGCAATGGGGTGATAATGGTTTGCCCCATGGTTCCCTAGTACATGTATCTTACTCTCACAGCCCACTGGCACAAGTCGGCCTTTCTCTCTCTCTGGCGTAGGGATGCAGCGACCCCACCGCCCGCTACTTTGGTGGTTCAATCAGCTTCTGGAGTAGTGGACCACTGGTTCCAATCTTCAGGAAATTCCTGTGCTTGGTATGCTTCCAGCCAGGGCCCCACTGGGGTAAATCAAACAGCAAAACAGTGGTGGAACTGCCATCCGGGTGAGGGATTGCTCTAGGTCTGCTCCTTCAGTGCTAAGGGTCATAATCCACTTAGTGGAAATAGCACTGTGGAGTGGGTCAGTGGAGGCATGTCTGGGAGCCTGGAAGCAGTTTCTCCCATGACCGGAAGCAGGGCATCAGATTGATGATGATGAATATTTTGTGAGTAGTAATCTTTTATCAATTTCACATACCGGTACTTATTGGGCCACCGTGTAAAAATGTATTAGTCTATCCTATATTGTATAATGTATTAGTCTATCCTATATTGTATAATGTATTAGTCTATCCTATATTGTATAATGTATTAGTCTATCCTATATTGTATTATGTATTAGTCTATCCTATATTGTATAATGTATTAGTCTATCCTATATTTATAATGTATTAGTCTATCCTATATTGTATAATGTATTAGTCTATCCTATATTGTATAATGTATTAGTCTATCCTATATTGTATAATGTATTAGTCTATCCTATATTGTATAATGTATTAGTCTATCCTATATTGTATATATGTATGTACTGTATCTATATACTCAGGCACTTATTCCATGGCTGGGGGTGGTTGACTCGAGACAGAACCCAGGATGCGATTTGCGCCCTTTCTGGGATATTTAAAAGCCTTTGTGACCATCAGGGGTGTTTAGAAACCTTTAGTTTAGTTACTTCAACCTCTGCAGTTGTCTTTGAATGAACTATGGGCAGAGAACTAATCTTGGAGAGGTAATTATGAGATTGAGAGAACTCTATTTCTGAATGCTAAACGGCAATATATGTTATATGTGCGATTAGTTTGCTTGGGAAACAGATTAACTTGCTCATGTAGTAATGTACACCCTATGTGGTGGATTGTGTTCTTTTATTTAATAATTTTCATTTTAGTAAGCGTTGTTTCCACATAGCGATTTTGATAATTTAATTTGACTTTATATTGTCCTAGTCCCAATTTTGGTTTGTTTAGTTTGCAAGTTTTACATTTTAATTTAGTCTCCGTCATTCCACATACATCCAGCCTGGCATTCACTAACACTTCCAGGACCTCTCTCTCTTTTGTGCCATCATTCATGCCACTCACATTCCATGTAGCTATTCTAAGATTGTCCATAGTCGGTCGGCTTTCGTCAACACAGGGTCCGTCCGCATCAGAGGCTGATCGTTCGTTTTTCGTTGCTTCATTATTTTTCACGGGTGGGGGTCGCAAGCCCACCGACCCAACCTCTTTAGTCGCCTCTTACGACACGCAGAAGGCACGTGGGGCATATTCTAATCTCTTACCCCCAGGGGGGTAAGGGATTGTTGTACATTGACCAAATCTTACTAAATGATAACAGATAAACCAACAAATAAACCATATACCGTATTTTTCGGC
Source organism: Paralithodes platypus (assembly GCA_032716605.1). Classification (NCBI taxonomy): domain Eukaryota; kingdom Metazoa; phylum Arthropoda; class Malacostraca; order Decapoda; family Lithodidae; genus Paralithodes; species Paralithodes platypus. Next base: position 1,053,797 of record CM064540.1, read on the forward strand.
TTATAAGGCGCGCTTTTTTCCCCAAAACTAGGCCTCTAAAATCAACCTGCGTCTTACAAAACAAAGGTTGACATTTTTAGACATATCGAGTCTACACACACTCAGATGTAACATGTAAACTAAACACTATGGTACACAATGGTAATATAATTGCCTAATAATATATATACTGTAATGCTTATTGTTTGGCATTATGAGTATTGTACATATCAGTAATGGGCGAAATTGTAAATAAGCCCTACTATCCTGGAGACGCCATTTGCATGTTTACGTTTTGGCCTGACGTAGCGCTACGGTACAACGATCCGGTACACTGAACTTTCAGTACAGTAACAATACCGTCACCTTTTCGGTTTTTTCTATTGCGTACAAATTTGTATCCACATAATATATTATGGCATTATTGGGTATTATTGTAATAAATAAAACACACTCTGATATTGCTTTTTAGTTATCTCATAAAATATTACGAACTATGAATACTTTGGTAGTATCCAAAATAGTAGGCTACAGTATTTACCTAATTGTATTTACCTAATTGTAGTTTACAGGAGTTGAGCTAAGCTCGTGTTGTCCCGCCTCTCAGTCTACTTTTTATCCAATTTTTTCTTGAAAATATGGATGTTCCTTGCCCCTACCACCTCCTCCTCCAGCCCATTCCATTTGTCAATACATCTATAGGGGAAGCTAAACTTCCTGATATCGTTCTTGCAGGTAGGTCTTTTTACTTTGTAGCTGTGGCCTCTAGTTATTCATGTATCCATAATTAATATATCCTCCCTATCCAGCCCCCGAGTATTACGTAGCCTACCAAAACAGACGCTGCACCGTATTGTTTGACTGAACAGGGACGTGAAAATGTAAACAAAGCATGCAAATGCCTCTTCATAATTACGAGGTTGGTTTTATGGCTTTATACTTTTTTTTCCAAATTCTATGTGTATAATTTAGGGTGCGTCCTATAAGCCGAAAAATACGGCAAGTTAAAATTAAAATGTAAAACTTGCAAACTAAACAACCCAAAACTTGGAAAAAGACAATATAAAGGCAAAATAACTTATGAAAATCGCTATGTGGAAACAACGCTTACTAAAATAAAATTTATGATATAAAGAATACAATCCACCACATAGGGTGTACATTACTACATGAACAAGTTAATCTGTTTCCCAAGCAAACTAATCGCATACATAACAACGCACTATCGTCACGTTCAAGGAATTACAGTACAGTAGTCAATTTGGGAAGTCCGGGACGTTTTGGTAAATTTGACTAAACTTTGCATGAATAAAGAAACTAGTTAGTGTCAAAATGTTCTATTAAAATCAAATTTGCAACCTGACAAGACATTAACAATAGTACAAAATACAAATAGCACTCACTAACAATAGAGCTATCGGGTAGGTACCTGTAAGCATAGCATGCCTCAAGTGACATAAGTCTGGATTTTCAAAACCGCACAGGAGACGAAATGCAGCCTCCCGCACATTCAGGCTTGCAAGTGTAAATGTAGATAGTATGAGTGGCAGAGAAATTTAAGTTGTGAAAGAACTGGAACGTTACTGGCCAGACAATCTTTAGAATAATTATGCATACATCACCACCTCGTACCTGATCACACTGATAAATATTGTATCCCTGTAACTTTTTTTGATAACGATTTTGATAATTTAATTTGACTTTATATTGTCCTTGTCCCAATTTTGGTTTGTTTAGTTTGCAAGTTTTACATTTTAACTTAACAAAATTATCAGAAAGAATCAAAGTCTTGTTCACTCAATGTTTCTTGAGAGAGAGAGAGAGAGAGAGAGAGAGAGAGAGAGAGAGAGAGAGAGAGAGAGAGAGAGAGAGAGAGAGAGAGAGAGAGAGAGAGAGAGAGAGAGAGAGAGAGAGAGAAGAGAGAGAGAGAGAGAGAGAGAGAGAGAGAGAGAGAGAGAGAGAGAGAGAGAGAGAGAGAGAGAGAGAGAGAGAGAGAGAGAGAGAGAGAGAGAGAGAGAGAGAGAGAGAGAGAGAGAGAGAGAGAGAGAGAGAGACAGAGAGAGAGAGAATGATTTCAAATTTGTCCAATATGGCAGAACTGTACTGCCTAATTTAAATATAGTATTGGACGCAAGGCCACTGTATAATAATGATCTATCTATCTATCTATCTATATACAGTACTCGGGCCCAATCCACACTTTTTCTATTTCTGTATAGAAATAGAAATAAATTTTCTGTATGGGGGGGGGGGGGGGTCATCCGGGAGAAGACTCAGAGACCAGGGTCACCAAGGTCCCTCCAGCACTCTCCCGGCCCCCGAACACCCGGAGAGGTTCCGATCTCAGCAGGCAGACATGCAGAAGAGCCAAAACCACACTTCCAGGCGCACCATTCATATAAACCGTCTCCCCGGGCCATGCGCCTGATGGACCATTATCTAGTCCAACTTGCGCCCAACCCCTTATCCCAAATGACCACGTGTTCACTCATCTATTCACAAACATTCTTCATTCATTTGTGTTTATTACCACTACCCTTGCCTGATCTATAGTCATTCCTCTATCATCCAAAGCTTGTCCTACAGTCTCTCCATCTCAATGGGGGTTTTCCTGCCCTTCTATCTGACTCACATATTCTCTTTGTAAGCCTTTCATCTTCCATTCGTTCAACATGACCATACCAGCTCAGCACCCTTCTGTCCACTCTGGCCGACAAATGTTCCTGCTGCCCCACTCTCCTATGTATATCTTCATTCCTCAATCTGTCTCTACGAGTAACTCCACACATACTCCTCAAGCAGCTCATCTCCATCACATCCAGCTTTCTTCTCTCCTTTTCCTTCAGAGCCCATGTCTCAGCCCCATACATCACTGTTGGCACAACAATTCCTCGATACATTGCACTTTTTACTTTCATTCCGAGATTTCTCCCCTTCCACATACTTCCCATTTTTTTTTTTTTTTTTTTTTTAAGAGACAATGAACGGAGGAAGGAAAAACACAGATAAAACAAAAAGGTCCATGTGCCTAAAGGCATCCTCCATTCATAAAATGTTTGTAACAACTGGATTTAAACATTTGTTGATTGTAAGTTTGTGGAAAGCACTTCGAGGGAAGTGAATTCCAAAGAGTAGTAGCTCTGGGGATAAATGAATTCTGATAAGCAGAAGTTCTGCATTGTGGAGGAGAAAGTGTAAATTCATGGGCGCTCTCAGCTGCCCTAGTTCTACGGGGAAAGATGTGGAGAGGCGGCACAATTGAAGCAAGTTCCTCGGAACAATTGCTGTGAAAATATCTGTAGAATAATGCAAGGGATGCAACGTTTCTTCGTATGGCTAATGTAGGAAGGTCCTGTGTGATTGCAGGGTTATTGATTAATCTAATAGCTTTATTTTGAATTTTGTCCAACTGCCTCAATGCAACCACTCCACTTCCACCCCACAGAGGTGAACAGTAATCCATCTGAGAGCGCACATGACTTTTATATATTACGGCCAACTGCTCCGAAAACCTTCCTTCCTTGACACACTCTCTGTTTTACCTCCATTCCTGCTTATCATTTCTCCTAGATATTTAAAACACTCTACTTGTTCCGATATTTCCCCATCCAGCCTCACATCTAGAATCACCCATATTACACACCATTACTTTACTTTTATTGACATTCACCTTCAGTTTCCTCCTCCCACAAACCACACCAAATTCTTTGACTACCCGCTGCAGTTTCTCCTCAGAATCCGCCACCAACGCTGTGTCATCAGCGAACAGCAACTGATTCAATTCCCAATCTCTACCATTCATTCCTACTAAACCCAATTCTCTTCCCATAGTTCTCATTTTCACCTCCCTCACCATACCATCCATAAATACATTAAACAGCCATGGTGACATTACACAACCCTGTCGCAAACCTATATTTACCTCAAACCATTCACTCACTCACCATTTCCTATTCTAACACACGCTCTGCTCCCTTCATAGAAACTCTTAACTGCTTTTAACAAATTTCCTCCAATTTCATAAAACTATTTGTCAACAACCTACTGGCCAAAAGCCCTTGTAAGGCTGGAGAGGCCACTGTATACAATAGATAAACAATATACATTAGTTATATAAATATAAAATAAAAATAAATATCAATCAAATTCTACATATTAAAATATAATTAAAAACAAAGCGCTAACAAAGGCTTATCTTGAAGAAAAGCCATCTTACATTCTATCAAAATTACAATTAACCCCTAAAGGCCAGGTGACACCATATGGTGTCAATAGGGTTAATGGGCAGCATCCCCGGTGTTGCCATACAGTGTCAGCATCTTTCACACAAATTAATCACATTTTCCATGGTGCAATCTCGGCCCTATCGACCTTGTGATGAACTAAGGTCCATCCCCAGACCCTCCTTCACTCTCCCTACTCCCCCCCCCCCCCCCCCCCCCCCCCCCCCCCCCCCCCCACAAGCACCCCCAACCATCTCTCCTTTCCCCCCTACTTCTCCTGTGATTACATCATCTTTCACGGGAGGAAGGCAATGTTTCTCTGGCTGTGAGGGAGGTTAACTCACACACAGACGAGCATTGATAAATTTTCAGTTCCACACGTATATACGCACGCACGCTCGAGGAGTGGAATATTGCTTGAGGCTCTCGTGGTGATAAACAAGGAACAAAGTAATGTAGAACCATGGAGTTTTCACCACTTTCAAGCTGAATGAAGGTACAGTACAGTATTGTATGTGATCATATTTCGTTGATTATTATATGTTAGGCTTGTACGAAGCTACAAGATGTGTAAACAATGCCCGGGTGGGCGGTGGCGAGAATATTTAAATGCCCAGGGTCTGGGAGTTAATGAAAAAACTGAGGCTCTTACCGGTCAGATCATGAAGAGTTGTGTTCAGCAGCGGCAGGTGGTGGTGGTGCGGAGGTGGGTGGTGGCTGTTGTTGAGGTTGTGGAGGTGGGGGATCCTTGCTCACACCGCCCTCCCTAATACTAGTTAGCTCTGCCTCTAACTCCTTCACTTGGGCAGTCAGATGCTCAATACTAGACGTCTGCTCCTTCACCTGCAGAACACCAGAAGGATTAAGGCATTTTTACTAGTGGATTCACTGCCACATTCATCATCATCATCAAATCTGACGCCTCGCTTTCAGAGGAAGCGCCCCAAAAGGGATGCCATGGCAGAAACTGCCTCCAGGCTCCCAGACATGCCCCGACTGACCCACTCCACAGTGCCATTTCCACTAAGTGGATTATAACCATGAACACTGAAGGAGCAGACCCTCACCCGGATGGCGGTTCCACCACTGTTTTGCTATTATATTTACCCCAGTGGGGCCCTGGCTGGAAGCATACCAAGCACAGGAATTTTCTGGAAATAGGAACCAGTGGTCCACTGCTCCAGAGGCTGATTGCACCACCAAAGTGGCGGGCGGTGGGGTCGCCGCATCCCTACGCCAGAGAGAGAAAGGCCAACTTGTGCCAGTGGGCTGTGAGAGTAAGACACTAGGGAACCATGGGGCACACCATTATGGCCCCACTGCCTTCACCACTCTCAAGAAAAAAGTTAGAAATAAGAATGATGATAAAGGTACAGTCAGAAAACGGCTATGGGAAGTAGAGGACACCAACCCTCACTCTGATAGATCCAGCCCACCACAGCCACATTGTCCCTACAAAAAGTTATTACGGTAATTAGGTTGTCATTTACAAGATTAATGTACAGAGATTAATTCTTCAGATGGATTATAACCTACATCAACAACCTTGATGATATATATAAAAATTGAATCTGGAATATAATAATCTAAGCAAATTTAAGAACGTAAGTGTACGGTTATATCAAAATCTACCAAACCAATTGATATCAACCTCAATATCAACTATTTTTCAGCATTTATATTACATGAAGAAATCTACTTGAAAATTTATTGAAATTTAATATAAACATGAATGAAACTATCTAAAAACATATCTAAGAGAAATGTGATAAAGATAGGGCAGGGATAGTGCGTATTACCTGGGTTTTTCATTTGTAACTGTAGCCTACTCATTTGGAATGAATAAATTAGTTTTGTAAGATACAAGGCATTAATATTGGAAGGTGATAAGTGGCTAATGGCTGAAAGATGGATAAGTGAAGTTACATAGTAGGCCTATTGTATTACAATCAGAAATGGCGATGGGCTGGTCTATCAGAGTGAGACCTGAGCGATCTCTGCCATACCCATAGCTTACTCTGACTGTTCCTTTTACTTATATATTTTCTAGATCTCAAGTGACGGCGTCTCTTCCGTGGATTGACCTCCCAATCTACCAAGATTGGAAGCTAAAGCGTCACATTATTCCTTTGCCCCTCAACTTTCTCTTCATAATTGCTGAGGGGCACAGGGCCCTGGGTGGGGCTTTGGTTTCCCGGGCGTTTATGCACCCTCTCAGCTCCCCGCCATGGAGTGGCTTCGGTCACCCAGGCTTTATTGTGGTCGGCAGGGAGGGTTCTGTGGGGGCGCTCGTTTATGGCCTTGGCCTTACTCGGGACCTTGGGGCTGTTCGGCCAGGCAGCTTGGGGAACAACAACAACAATCAGAAATTACTTGTCTTGTGACATGAGTACATACAGTACAGTATTTAGATTATAGATATATTAACCAGAGAAAGTAATGTTTATTAGCACTGCCTAGCAAATCACACATATGTACAGATGCTACATACACACATAGGATTTGGTTAGAGGGATTGCTGAGTCCAAGACCAATACATATGTACTGTCCTTGGCTGAGTGTAACTCTGGCCATCTTGTTGCAGTGCAGTAAATATATCCTATAATTTGAAATGTGCAATTTTTGGATATTGAATAATGGAATGAAATGGAAAAAAAGCAGAAATCGGCCATATACCGGATCAGGCACAGCCCATACAGACAGATTCTCAAGCCTCCACAGGAGTAATTATATTTGTTTTCACCGACCAACTTCACTTCCAAACTCAATTAATGAAATCAACAAATACATGTGGCACTCCAAGGACTCGAACCTAGGACACTCAAACCGAAATTCCGCGCACTTATGCATTACGCCATCAAGACAGTTAAAGAAATATGCAAAAGCCTACGATTTATTATGCAGTTTTGAATGCTGCATATTAATCTGAGCATGTACATATATTTATTATGCAGTTTTGAATGCTGCATATTAATCTGAGCATGTACATATATTTATTATGCAGTTTTGAATGCTGCATATTAATCTGAGCATGTACATATATTCCAACTGCTCTATGGTAGCCTAATGTATAGACGAATGGAAGGAGTAATTAATGGGGCACTTAACCCTCGGGAAGGCCTCGCTATAAATTGCTTTGAAAGAGGGGTTTTATTGTATTTTGTGAGCGAACCTTTTCCTCGAGCATAGCACATCTAGTGGCTTGGTCAGCACTGTGTGCCCCCAGACTGCTGCGGACATAGGTGAGAGCATCAGGGGGTCGCTGGGGCTCCTCGTACAGGTGAACCAGGGCATCAGTCAGTGCAGACATCACACCTGATTTCTCGACATAGGTCCGGAATTTCTCACGCTCAGAATCCATGCTCTGAAATACATGTGTAGTCAGTCAGTATAAGGCAGATTATAGTTCTATTACTTATACAGTTTAACATAGATTTGAATGGCAAGTGGGTACAGGGTGATATCGATGTCAGAAAACTTAGTAATTTGTTGAGAGTAATGTTTTCTATTCAAAGTGTATCATTGAGGATTCTGAGGAAATGCACACTGGCAAACAACGACAGAAAATGGAAAAGGTGGATACAATGGTAGCAAAACGGGGATTGTTGTTTCAAGATTGAGAGGGAATACTGTATAGGAAAATGTGCATGAAATTGCATTGCTTTGCCCATTTAATCACTTCTAGGGGAATGATGGGAACAATGGAGCATAACTCTAATAGGAGACTCTGATTCTGAGGAGTTTATAGAGGTAGTACAAGATAGTTTTTTATTTCAATTCATAGATACGCCGACTAGAGGTAATAATATTCTCGATTTAGTTTTCAGTAACAATGAACATATGGTAAATAATGTAGAGATAGGGGACCACCTAGGAAATAGTGACCACAATTCTGTGTATTTTAATATACAATGGAAAGGTAATACCAGAGAGAATACAACATTAATACCTGACTTTAGAAAAGCCAATTATGGTGGGTTAAGAAGAGCCCTATTAGCGGACCCTATGGTCAAAAAATTAAGTCGATCCAGGTGTCCAAATGAGTGTACCCCTTCTCAGGCACCTGTCATCTTAAGTCAGGAAGAGACGTCAACCTTGGTAGATACATACGATAATTTTATCAAGTCAGTATTCAATGCACAAAATAAATACATCCCCAAAAGAAAATTTAGATCAACACAGAACCAACCCAAATGGATGAATAATAGACTATTAGATCTTCTAGGACAAAAGAGAGGAATATATAGAAAAATTAGAAAAGGCGAAATTCACCTACTTGCTTACTATCAGAATCTATCAAGACAGGTAAAAAAGGATATTAGGAAAGAAAAAAGAAATTATGAAATTAAGGTTGCCAATGACTCAAAAAATAATCCTAAAGCTTTTTACCAACTATATAAATCCAAGGTTAGAGATGTAATTGGTCCCCTTAAAACTTCGATAGGAGAAATGACAGAAAATGATTTAGAAATGTGCAGTACATTAAATGGTCAATTTCTTTCCGTTTTCACTAATGAAAATTTGGCACAGTTTCCAGAAGTCCGTAAGGTATATAGCGATAGTATAGAAAATAGGTTAAGTACGGTTACTATAAGTAGAAATGATGTGCTTAAGGAAATTGACAGACTGAAACCTCATAAATCGCCTGGTCCTGATGAGGTATATGCTAGAGTATTAAAAGAATGTAGGGATGAGTTAAGTTACCCATTAACATTTTTATTTAACAAGTCATTGGAGACAGGTATAGTTCCAGAAGCTTGGAAGCTTGCAAACGTAGTTCCGATCTTCAAAAAAGGTGACAAATCAATAGCATCCAATTACCGTCCCATTAGTCTTACATCAATCATAGGAAAGCTACTAGAGTCAATTATTGCTAGTAAAATTAGAAACCACTTAGATACATTTAATTTAATAAATTCTTCTCAGCATGGATTCACTCAGGGACGTTCTTGCCTTACTAATTTGCTTAGTTTTTCTCAGAGGTATATGAAGCAGTAGATAATGACAAGTCATATGATATAATATATTTAGATTTCAGTAAAGCTTTCGACAGAGTCCCCCACGAGAGATTGATGAGAAAGGTTGAGGCGCATGGAATAGGTGGGGCGTTGTTGGGATGGATTAGGTCATGGCTAATTGGTAGGAAGCAGAGAGTCAGCATAAATGGTACGAAGTCAGAATGGGGAGCAGTCAAAAGTGGTGTCCCCCAGGGATCTGTATTAGGTCCTCTGTTGTTTGTTATATACATAAATGACCTTGATTTAGGTATAACTAGTAGGATAAGTAAATTTGCAGACGATACCAAGATGGGGAGAACAATTGATTCAGATAGAGATATAGAGTGCCTCCAAAGGGATCTAGATACCTTACACGAATGGTCAGTAAATTGGCAGATGAAGTTTAACATTGACAAATGCAAGGTATTAAAGATAGGGAAGATGCATACAAATGTTAAATATAAACTAGCTAATGTGGAATTAGAAAACTCGAATTGTGAGAAAGATCTAGGTGTGTTTGTTAGCAATGATTTGAAGCCTAGACAACAGTGTATAAGCGTTCGAAACAAGGCAAACAGGATTCTCGGGTTCATCTCAAGGAGTGTGAGTAACAGAACTGCTGATGTTATCTTAAAACTTTACTTGTCATTAGTGAGACCCCATATGGATTATGCTGTTCAATTTTGGTGTCCTTATTACAGAATGGACATAGATTCATTGGAGAGAGTACAACGTAGAATGACAAAAATGATCCATAATATTAGAAATCTTCCGTATAAAGAAAGGTTGAAGAAATTAGGCTTACATTCGTTAGAGAGACGCAGAGTTAGAGGGGATATGATAGAGGTGTTCAAGTGGGTTAGTGGGATTAACAAAGGGGACATGACAAATGTACTAAAGCTCAGTGATAGCGAAAGAACTCGTACCAATGGTTTCAAATTAGATAAATTTCGTTTCAGAAAAGATATAGGCAAATATTGGTTTGGTAACAGAGTTGTAGATGGGTGGAATGGACTACCAAGTGCTATAGTGGGATTAAAAACGATAGGGAGCTTTAAGATAAAATTGGATAAGCATATGGACGAGAAGGGTTGGGTGTGAAGGGGGATCAGCAGGGTTGGGCCAATCAGCGCTCTGCAGACCCCCGTAATCCTGCGTTAATCTCTAACCGTTTTGGTAAGATGATCCTCAGGGTATTAGAGTGTTGAGCCTATAATTGGGCTTTGTAATTGGGGTTGTGTGGGACAGGGATCTGCCTTGCTTAGGCCAATCGGCTTTCTGCAGACTCCCATTTTCTTATGTTCTTATGTTAACTTTGTATATTTGACAACAATGACAAAAACAAGGGACTTAATTTTGAGACTGGAAATGAAAGTCTCTCATTTGCCAGCCTCCTGAATAAGGATGATTCAATGAACCAGGTTAAAGTATGAAGCGAACAGAAGTACAGCAGTCTGTAGACCAAAGGAAAACCTGTGTCATCTCAACTTGATTAGTCTGAAAGAGATGAATGTTATTGAATTGAAACCTATATAGATAATATATACACTATACTGCTACGGCAGTATTTTTTTACTTTCCCTTGAATGCTTTTTGTTTTCGTGCGTGGGGACCCTCGGAGAGTGCCAAGCGCATTACTGAGGTGATCCTGTCGGGCATGGAGCCTGATGGAGGCATACTTTCCATTTTCTTTCTCTCAGACTAACATACATAAACCTTGGCTTACTCATGCTTGTTCTACTGTCCAAAATAAGGAAGAAGCATATAGACTGTCGGGTCACTGTCCGCTTTGTTTACATAGTCGCACGCTCGCAGTTATATTCGCGTCAAATTTTACTGCTGTTATTTGCCCCTGCTGGTAATATATATTATGATGACAATAAGTCATGGGGGGTGAGGGGGTAAAGCCCCCTCAACCCATTATTGCATCCCACCTCCGGTAACAAATTAATTTACCCAACACCTGGCCGTGGGATACAATAATGGGTTGAGGGGGGGAGTCACCACCCATGACTTATTGTCATCATCATATATATTACCAGCAGGAGCAAATAACAGCAGACAAATTAGACGCAAATGTAACTATGAGCGTGCAACTATGTAAACAAAGCGGACGGTACACCCGCTAACACAACTCTTATCAATTTAACTTATCCTACGTCCGGCAGTGTGACTGTACCGGTACTCCCGCACCCATTACACATTGTCATACCCCCTCGCTGCTGGCACAGTGCTGCCACCAATCAATCTCTTTCACAAGGTTTTCACAAAAGAACCCATTGTCTTAGTGCTTTTGAAACAAAAGCAGCTCATTATTGTATCACCACTTTTTTCAGCCAATCAGATTTTGTCACATTTTCCCTATTCATCCGGGCCTCTCACTCCATCTTGTTCATGCTCAGCATGGCCGCCATTTGTATCGGGTGTGAAGACCAGCCTTTACGAAGGCTTACCACAATGAGGCTGCATATTCACAGCCCATGGAGACGGATCACAGCTTTTTTTTGTTTTTTTTTTTTTTTAAGGTTTATAAGTGTTTTATACCTAATAATGATATTGGTATTAGGCCTACTGGTTGTTGTTGTTGCTGTGTTTATTTTATATTAGCCCACTGGGCCAGGGCCCTCACAAGGCTAGTGTTCGGTGAGGAGGTGCAAAGTCAAGTCATGTAACTGTCAGTAGTCAGACATCATCATAAAGTTTGATAAAGAATAGTGTATGAGGCGTCCTGCAGGAATCAACGTCGTTGTGGCTCATACGCCAGACAAATACAGAGAAAATTATGGACTGTTAACCCGGCAACGGCGAGAAAGCTCATAAGAAGTTTTACTGGGCGAGGGCGGCAAAGCTCTTAAGCGGGAAGGCCTAAAAAAAAAAAAAAATTTAAACGGCCCCAGTAGCACTAAACATTTTTTATTTTTTTTATTTATTTTTCCTATACCTCATATCACTCCTCCACATCCCCTCCTTCCCCCTCCCCCTTCAATTATCACCTATTTTCCCTGTTATTCCCTAATTCGTTGGTATATTTTTGTGCTAACATTAGCAAAATGTGTGGAGGATGTGCTTATGTGCCTAGCGGGTGTGTTACACAAGCGAGAGTGTGGATGAGTAAGCTCAGTTAGGCTTGAGGCCTCGTGAAGGGAGGGGTTGCCTCAATTTGCTCCATAATTCATGAATGGGCTGCTCCATGTATATTCGCGATTTTGACCAGAAAAATGATATTTCCACTTGTTTTATTGTTGTTACAGGTTACTATCTTCATAGTGAAGGTAAAATAGGCGAATTTTGTTGATATATTTGAAGATAAATAATGAATCTATATGCTCTAAAGATCATAAGAAAATTTGTTTTAACCCTCGGCAAAACCTAATAAAAAAGTATGGTACTAAAATTTATTTTTTGTAACAAGGTTGTCAATACGGTACTTTCAGTCATCGATAGCTCTAAAGATCATATGAAAATGTGTTAAACCCTCGGAAAAACCTAATATTATTATTTTTATTAATCTCACCACCACACCCCCAATGAAATTAATTAAAGTATATATGATCCACCGGGATTCGAACCTGGGTTATCACACACATATTTTTGCCACCTTAACCATTACACCACCAGGACGGTATGGTACCGGTACTAAAATTTAATTTTCGTAACAAGGTTGTCAATACGGTACTTTCCCGTTATCAATGTACAATCAAGCTGAAGATTGCAGAGTAAACACCATAGACTTCATCGACTTTTCTTTCACCTTCGTATAATCGACAGCCAATTTTTTTTTTTATTAAGGGATTAGTACTCAAACAACGGGGGTGTGGGGGCGGCAGCCCCCACCCATAATACTAGGTTAGGTTAGGTAAGGTTGTTAGGTTAGGCTAATGTCTTTTCAAATCACTATAGAGGGGCTGTCTCAACATCGATCGATAGGCCTAGGCCTAATGGGGAAAATAGGTTTTCCCGAGATTTCTAATTAATTACAAACACTATAGGCCTAGCCTAGCCTATATTGATGCAAATTACCAATTTTGTTTATAAAAAACACTCGGAAAATTTGTGGTATTAAAATAACATTAGGGCCTATTCCAAATTTACCGAATGACCTTCAATGCCATCAAAGTTGTTAGGCTATGGTAGCATTCAAGGAGACTACTGCAGGACTCTTCTTCTTCTTACCTCTGACCGGGTATAGGCTATCCTATACCTCTTTGAAATGACATTAGCCTAACCTAACAACCTTACCTAACCTAACCTAGTATTATAGGTGGGGGCTGCCGCTTTGACTTAGATTTTTGGTGTATTTGTCTGTGAAGTGGGTATTTTTCAATTTGTTGATAACGAAAATCGATAAATCTACAGTTATACTACCCCTATTTTGTCACTATTCTGTTGGTACTAATGGGTTAATATTATTAGTAGTAGACTTAGTATGGTTTGATGATGCGCGGAAATGTATATTTGACTTGAAATAGATACATTGAAGTATTACAAACCTTCGCGAACCCATAAACAGGGAACGTGAGCTGGGTTTAGACCGTCGCGCACCCATAAACAGGGAACATGAGCTGGGTTTAGACCAGTCTCGAGACAGGTTAGTTTTCAGTTAGGTTAGGTTAGGCTAATGTTAAAAATACTAAAATTGTAAAATGTGACGGTCCTCGGTATTAAACAACACTGAATATCAAATAAAAAATAAAAAACAACAACAAATTACCTGAAAAACTCGGATCTGGTTGGTGATAAATTTTTATCAAAATAAGTTTTTTTCCAGTTTCCGCGTCTGCTGAACCATCCAAAAACACGCTAAAAGGCGTGTTTTGAAAGGGAGAGGTGGTGGGAGGTAGTGGGGGAGGGGTAGTATAACTGTAGATTTACCCGAAAATCCTCCATGCGGACTAGGCTATATGGAGAAAAATATGGCGAACCTATTGGTGCCTAGGCCCTATTTTCCCTAATAAATTGTTTCTCATAACGTCGCACTAGTGTCCTTGAATATTATCGGTTATAGTTCACACACACCAATTTAATTTTGGCGGGAGCTGAATAGCAATAGGCTATGGACCTAGGCCCTAGGCTATTAGCCTATCGCATATTTTATGAAAACAGGGACTAAAATATAACTATACACTTGTTATACACACACAGCTCTCTATGGTGGTGAAGTAGGCTAATAGCAAGTTCAAGTTGTGGCTGAATATAAGTGAACACAAAGTTATGAGCCAATAACAACAACGGACTGGGATATCAAGGATCCTCAGGTGAAGTGCAGGAAAAACAACACCGGTTATTTGATTACTTTACTTTATTTTAACATTAAAGAGCTTGTCAGTCCCTTCCACACTACCCCAAACCTTTATACTTTACATCAAGAGGGTCACAAATACAGTTAGCAAAGTACTAACGCTAAAAATACGACAACATACTTTGATACTACTGCCTCGGTCCATGTTGTCCTCCTCTTTACACTCAGCATCCCTCTGAGATAACAGTTTATCAATTTAGTTCATTAATTACATTATAGGCCTAAACGTATAAATCATGGAATTATGTATATTTTTGTTTATATCAGAGAGATTTATATGAACAACCTCTAAATTAATGGAGGTAAAGTTCCCGCCACGAGATAATGAATTTGAATAGCTGGATCGCTTCCAACGCTACACAACGCTATGTTCTAAACTTATTTTTTCAATAACGGCAGCAGTTATCGGGACACAATGTCATGACCTGATTCAAAATGTTTCTAGGCAGCCTATAGCTTCAAAGGCAAAGGAATACCTGCAAGATTGACCTATGTAGGCTAACTTTATAGTGTTAGCTTTGCTAATCCTGTAGATGAGCTAATTAAGAGATCCTATCCACTAGAAATCCTATAGTATAGTAGTACTGTATTCTATATGGTCTCTAGTCTTCACATGTCTTGAATAACTACAGTACCTACAATAACTTCACTGCTTAACATCACTCTGGTGATGGGCTGGTCTATCAGAGTGAGAACTGAGCGATCTCTGCCATACCCATAGCTTACTCTGACTGTTCCTTTTACTAATATATTTTCTAGATCTCGAGTGACGGCGTCTCTTCCGTGGATTGACCTCCCAATCTACCAAGATTGGAAGCCAAAGCGTCACATTTTTCCCTTGCCCCTCAACTTTCTCTTCATAATTACTGAGGGGCACAGGGCCCTGGGTGGGGCTTTGGTTTCCCGGGCGTTTCCGCACCCTCCTCAGCTCCCCGCCATGGAGTGGCTTCGGTCACCCAGGCTTTATTGTGGTCGGCAGGGAAGGTTCTGTGGGGGCGCTCGGATATGGCCTTGGCCGTGCTCGGAGCCTTGGGGCTGTTCGGCCAGGCAGCTTGGGGAACAACAACAACTTCACTGCTTAATACTCACCAGTAATTATATTATATACCGTAATAATTTGGCCTATAAGTATTGTAACTATGATATTGGAAAATATATTACTAAACCCTACAAACCTCAGGTCTATCTATTATCACAAGTCTAGAATTGTGCCTCCTAGCCTCTTGTAACTTAGGGAGGGCTGGAGCAAATGGGCTAAATGTTCATACTTATGAGCTATACTGATTGACTTTTCTCAAATGGTAAAAATATTAGCTTGATTGCTGTATCAAGTCCTTCATAAGGAACGAGAATTTAGGAGTGGGGATTTTTGTATTATAGTCACAATGAATAACCCCAAGAAACAAAGGTATCAATAAAGATTCCTTTCAGAGCCTTATTTATCTAGCTGTGTTTAGTGTTCCCTTTTCAAGGATACTACAGTAGTGCTATGTACTGTGTTTTGGTGAAGAATCGGCATTGGCTGTGACAGATGAGGTAAAGACACAAATGCAGAGTAGGACCCAAGTTTATTCAACGTTTTGCCAGACGCGGCTTCTTCGTTATTCCTGAACGTCTGGCGAAACGTTGAATATACTTGGGTCATACTCCCCATTGTTGGCACAACAATTCCTTGATACAGTGCACTTTTTACTTTCACTCTGAGATTTCTCGTCTTCTACATACTTCCCATTGCTCCGAAAACCTTCCTTCCTTCACACACTCTCTGTTTTACCTCCATTTCCATACCTCGATCCACTCCTGCTTATCGTTCCTCCTAGATATTTAAAACACCCTACTTGTTCCAATATTTCCCCATCCAGCCTCACATCTAGATTCACCCTATGCTCTCCCCTATTACACACCATTACTTTACTTTTATTGACGTTCACCTTCAGTTTCCTCCTTCCACAAACCACACCAAACTCTTTGACTACCCGCTGCAGTTTCTCATCAGAATCCGCCACCAATGCTGTGTCATCAGCGAACAGCAACTGATTCAACTCCCAATCTCTACCATTCTTTCCTACTAAACCCAATCCTATTCCCATAGTTCTCCTTTTCACCTCCCTCACCACACCATCCATAAACATATTAAACAGCCATGGTGACATTACACAACCCTGTCACAAACCTACCTTTACCTCAAACCATTCACTCAACTCACCATTTCCTACTCTCACACATGCTCTGCTCCCTTCATAAAAACTCTTAACTGCTTCTAACAAATTTCCTCCTATTTCATAAATCCTTAACACCTTCCACATTGCTTCACAGTCCACACGATCATATGCTTTTTCCAAGTCCATAAAAGCCCAAAATATCTCCTTATGCTTCTCAAAATACTTCTCGCAAAACATCTGATCCACGCACCCTCTTCCTCTCCTAAAACCGCACTGTTCTTCTCCTATTGCAACTTCCGTACACTTTATTATCCTCTCTATCAACACCCTGCCATACAGCTTTCCCACCACTGCCAATAAACTAATACCTCTATAACTTGAACACTCCTGCCGATCTCCCTTCCCCTTGTACAACGGCACAATACATGCACTCTTCCAGTCTATTGGTACCATTGACACAGCAAAGCACACATTGAAAAGTCTCACCAACCAATCTATTATTACATCTCCACCCTTCTTTATACACTTCACAGCAATATCATCCAAACCTTCTGTTTTCCCTGCTCTCATTTGTTCTTAAAAATTCTCACTCAACCTTTGACCCCACCTTTCGTTTGCATCTTTTTTCGCTTCTCTAATTTTCCGTTTTGCCTCTCTCCTTTTCTACTTGTACCTCTCCCATACCTCAACACTACCATCCTGTAAAACCCTCTCAAAACACTGTCTCTTCTCCTCAACTGCCTTTCTCACCGTATTATTCCACCACTCGCTTCCCTTCCTGATACCTCTGCCTTCTACTTTCCTTTTCATGACTTGATCGAGCATTTTCCCGTTTAGTCAATCAACACAACCCGTTTTGTCTAGCATACAAACAAGTATTCATGGATCTGTTGTAAGTTAACTTTCACCACGGATTATCATAAATCTTTTGTAAACAATACCGTCTATGAAAAATTGGCAATAGACTACACGGAGAACTTATGACGTCATAAATATATATGTCTATTATTGTTATATCTGGACTGTCGAGATCAGTACCATAAACATTGTGGCATTAGCCTCTGTTTTACCACTATTTCGTCTTTGTAATTTATGTTGTACCTGTATACGAAATAAATCAAATCTTGGTAGTGGAATATATAGTATGTTATGAGCAGCCTATAACCAGAACAGTGCCACACCTTCTACATTGTATAGTATATGCCTTCATCACAAACACACACACACACTATAATAATAATAATAATAATAATAATTCTTTATTCCAGACACATAAGATAGATACAGTATAAATACAGTACGACCTAATGGTCCATATCACATACACTTCTCGTCAGAGCACAGATAATAATTATACACAAAGATATATTAATAAAGACACAATAAAAATAAAAAATACAGTAGGCCTATTTACAGAATAGAGCACATATCACATTTTGTCACAATATAACACAGATAGGCTAACTAAGGCTATTGCTCAATGTTGGTTAACACCTATTGCACAGATCATTGCTCATAGTTCACCTGGAATAGTGCCAAACCTCCTACACTACACATTATACCTTCACCACATTCCAAACAGACTCATCATAAACCAGTTCATATTCTTACCTTTACTACGTGACACACACATACGCTCCCCACCCCAACCCCTCGCTCTCTCTCTCTCTCTCCAGATAGAGATAGAGAGAGCGAGAGTAAAAGTACAAGATGAACAGCATCATAACTTTGGTTTCATATGTACACACATGCACACACACACACCTTGACTCACGCGGGCATGTGATGTAGGCACACAATCACATAAGCACACACACACTCTCTCGCTCTTTCTTTGTATACTTATTTGTCGTGTCTATGGATATATTTGTGTAACTACATCATACACACTCATTAGCATACATACATATTTTGCATATACCTGTACAATTAGACCTACATCTGTCATTGTTATGACAGGAAATATACTGGACTGGTCGTAGGTTCTAACTGAACTGGGTAGGATAGTAAATAAAATACGAGAGAAAACACAAGACTCGGGAGACAGCAGCGACCAGAGCAAGAAAGAAAGAAAACAGAAAGACCAACAAGAACGGGAAGACGCCAGTAGGAAAGAAGGAAGGAGACAAAGAGTCAAAGACAGCAAATGGGAGATCCAGAAGAATGAGAGGCAACACCAGAGTCCCAACTATTCAGGACCAATGCCATCAGGGAAGTCGTCTCACTACCCAAGGAAAGGCGACACAAACATCACAAATCCAAGAAGCACCATAAATTAGCCAAGAGACGCTGCAGCCCAGACGAGCCCCGGAGACGAAGCGAGCTATACAATACACCGGCCCGGACGCCCGCCAAATTAAAAGGAGAGTGCTCGGACCCTTCTTGCTCTCAGCGCGGCCACCCAGGCTGTGCCCGCGCTGTGGGGGCCGACCTGAGCCCTTTAAGACTGACACCTTAACCTCTTGCCCCTCTTACTCGCAGATACCTCGCCTTGGACTATGTTGCTGAATGTATGACGTGCTAGGCGAAACTAGCAGAGGGCAGACAGGGTGGAGTCTGAGTAGCTGCTGACGTAGAGGAAGGAGGTGGTATACACTAAAATAACACACTAATGCTTGC
Organism: Paralithodes platypus; assembly: GCA_032716605.1. NCBI lineage: Eukaryota > Metazoa > Arthropoda > Malacostraca > Decapoda > Lithodidae > Paralithodes > Paralithodes platypus. The sequence continues at coordinate 1,073,076 of CM064540.1, forward strand.
ATTCGTCGAAACCAAACGGTAGGAGCAGTTGCTAGTTGCATTGAATACCCCCCCCAAAAAAAAAAAAAAAAAATTACGATAAATCCGTTGCTATTTTCAACTCTCCATATGCGATATCAGGTACCAATTATCGGGAGAAAATGGACTAGGCGAGTGCTTTTTTTGCCACTATTCTATATTATATATTTAATGTTGTTCCTAGTTTATGCACATTGAGGATTCATGTAGGCAGTTCGATGAGTCAGAAAGAGCCATGATTTTGTGCTAGAGTGTACAATACCCTGCACAAGTAAATTTATTCTTCACTTCTGCATGGTAAAATAATGACAGTGAACATTGAATGAGGGAAAACACTAACTAGGTCATGGTTTTAATGGGACTATTTCAAAATATTTCATCAGTGTGTCAGAATTGTTCAATACAATAAGTATCACTTATCTCTGCAGGCGATTGTACTTTCACCTCGGGTAATTTTGTGAACAAATTGTTTCACCTACTGTACGATGTTTCGCAAGTTTCACCACAAGACATCTTACCCACATGTTGTTTTCACCCATAAACTAATAAGTGCGTTCACAGAAGCCCCATATGATTTTTTTTTCTTTTTGTCTGATATATTTGACTGACGGCTTGATATGGGCTGCAGTGACCATTCAAAATCTTGCCAATGTCCTATAAATTCCTTACTGTTCTACCTGCTGATCTTGGATGGCCTCGTTGAGCAAATATAAGATTTTCATGGGTTCGATATGCATTTCATTACACGAGTCGAACACAAAGTCCACATCTGTAGCTCGTCAATATACCCATATGGACTTAGTTATATACTGAATATATATATATATATATATATATATATATATATATATATATATATATATATAATTATATACATATATATATACTGTATGTATGTATATGTGTGTATGTGTGTGTATTGTGTGTATACATAATACTGACTGACATGTCACTGTAATGCGTGTACTGTTACTGTCACCCCCACACACACACATACACTATACAGGTTACACTGTATCAGCCATAATGATGATGAACAGTAATGATTGTAGTGTGATTGGTATGGTGGAGTGATGTCAGCATTTTACCCCCCCCCCCCCCCTTCCCCACAACACACATATCCAGTACTTTCCTCCCCTGCACACCCCACGCTCTAAAAAACATTGCTCAATTTTCTTTCGTTTTTTTTTTTTTTTTAAATAGGACTTCAGAGGCTATCAACCCTATTGGATTATTAAGCCAGCACACTGTAAGTCAAGAATGTCGTCAGGACTGGAGCCTCTCTTGCGAGAACTCCAGTCCCTTGGCAAGTATACGTTCAATTCAGTGACTTACCGTATTAGAAAGTTTGAATATCGTGAAAACGGATAAAAAACTACCTTAGATCGTGTTTGGGTGTGAGTGTGTGAGGAGGGAGTACATGTATGGGCAAGGTTATGATATATTAAGATGTTTGCCCCAATAGTTTGTCGATTTTCAGATCTTTCGCCCCATTTACTTGTCAATATTAGGGCCTTTCGTACCATTTAGGTGTCGACTTTTTTTTCTGGCGAGCGATAGCAAGCCTGCAATTTAGGAGGAAGCAGCTTTCGGGCAATAATGTACTAATTTATCTCGAAGGGAAATCTGGGGGGATGCTGTTTATTAAGTTTGATGAAGGCCTAAGGAGGAAACTATAATAATAATACTGTAAAAAATAGATGCATAAATACGCAGATAAATAAACTGTACCCCCCCCCCCCCCCCTTGACTGAGAGCCCAATGCTATGTTTTGTGTTAGTGTTCCCAATAAAGGTACCATCACCGTCAACGGTCATATGTACGGAAGGGGTTAAGGAGGGATGGTTCACTTTTTGGACGATTTTTGCATGTATTCATTATTTTTCTAAGTTTCCTCCCTAGACCTCCATCAAAAAACAAACACCAAAAACATTAGATCCCCCTTCTAGATAAATTTGTACATTTTTCGGTAGAAAAATATCGCGGCCGAAGGCCGATTCTTCCAACATTACAGGCTCACTATCGTTCGCTAAGGAAAAAATTGACACCTAAATAGCACGAAAGGTCTAAATATTGACGAAGAAATGGGGCGAAAGGTCTTAAAATCGACTAACTAATGGGGCAAACCTCTTAACATCTGAAAACTAATGGGGCTAAACACGAGGGAGAAAGTGGTCCAGAAAACCGGCCCATCTCCCCTTAACCCTTTCTCTGCGGGGTGTTTTGGGCTATTTAGGGCATATTCAGGCACTCCTGAATGATAAATCAAGCATCTGCATTAAATGAACTGTATTCTGCCGAAAACTAGGCAAAAATAGCTTCAAAATGAGATCAGAACGGGCCTCGTACGTGGCCTGGTTCACCCGCAGCGGTGCCAGTGAAACGCGGGAAACCCGTTATTTGTTAGCACTCGCTCGCTTGGCTACACTGTTGTGAGAGGCAGCGAGAGACCCGCGCGAGACACAGTCTACCTCAGTGAGCCGCTCGCTGCTCTGAGGGTCGGAGGTGGGCCCCTCACGCTCCGCCCACTGACACTCAATTTTTACGTTTTTACAGGCTTTTAAAGCCTGGAAATTGCTGCAAATTGCCAGGATTCCAGAACGTCACCCGCAGCGAAAGGGTTAAGGAGAACTATTTACTATGCCTATACTGACTGACAGAGACGAGCGGGTAGACACAGGTATACAATAAAACCCCTCGTCACTTTAATTACACACTATACTGTAGTAGTTTATTCACTATTTGTCTACGGTAATACACAGGTAGTAAGCGGCTAGTCTTAACCTTAACCTTTATTATCCACTGCTTTATTTACTCTGACTACCTCCAAACGACTTTATTCAGCTTAGTAACGATCTTTCAGATGCAATACATTGTAAAATATCCAAGGTACACTCCTAAAAATATTGTTGTTTTACGGTCATACCGTCATAGTACAGACAACACTGTTGCCAACATTATCATAGAGGCAGTTCCAAAGCTGAGTAAAATCGTATGATAGTAGAGAATGGCACCTGATGGAAATGGTTCACGCTTTCGGAATCGTGACGCATTTCTTCATATTTTTGTGGTCATTAGTAGACGATTTTATTCAGCTTAGGAAGGACCTGACAGAGTGCCTAGCCTACAGAGCCTACCTAGACTGAATACAAATGCAAGAATGCACCATCGTATATTAAATTATATCAAATTAATATTCCTTATGTGGCATCCAGTCCTTTCGCTAACAAATATTTTCCCAAAGACGTATTTTCGTCCAAACTTAGAAGTTGATTATGTCAGTTATGTAGGACAGGTTAGGATATTAATTTAATATAATTGTGGGCGAAGCGATTACTTGGGAAATGTTTGCTTGGCGAAGTTTTTGTAATAGCCATTTTGAGAAAGAGAATTACTTGCACAGGAGAATAATATTTCCAACAAGATTATATATGCTACTCCAGGCTCGTTGTAGAATGACCAGCTTCCAACAACCAAAGTAAGTAGTATATAAGACAAATATAACTATAAATGTAGTAACTTCTAATGCGGCATTCATATCAAAATGAACACAAAATATATAACGAAACATACAATAATAATAAAAACAAAAATATACTTAATTACAGCGACTTGTAATAACATAGATTCGCTTTCAGTCGATGAGAAGCAGAAAGCTAATTCACAAGAATTATTCTCATGGTAATTATTCATAATAAAATAATAATAATAATAATAATAATAATAATAATAATAATAATAATATCACTGTAAATGAGTTAACCCAGCGCTACGATAAACAGAGAGGCTCTAACTAACAAATGTCACACAGTCTAGAAAGGAACCTATACTGAACTTACTGTATGCTTATAACGGGCTTCAGTATAACAACTTTCAATAACTAGCCAGTGTCAACCTAAAATGATGAACAAGCCACTAATAATTAATATAATCAAACCGTTCTAATTATAATCATCAGCAAACATAGAATATATGAATTGATGTCCATAAAGTGTAATGTGGTTACATAACCGTATATAAAGCATAACACGTTTGGCTCCTGTAATACATCATCAAAGAATCCTGGCAAATATGGGTGTTATAACATATCATTTAAGGGGGGTGACCTGCTTTTTTTCTCTCCTTTTCTCTCTTTCTCTGGCTTTTATCCATTCGGCCCCATTCAGCCTACTGTTTTTAAGACGTTTATCCTCAACTAGGTTTCGATTTCTTCCTTGCGAGCGATAGCGAGCCAGCATTACATGGAGAAATCCAGCTTCGCCGGAGACATTTTTCTATTGAAAAATGTACAAATTTAGCCTGCTGTCAGAAACATTTATTAAAAAAAATATGCTGGCGCCAGGAGCAAAATGAACACCTCGATGGGGGTAGAGGTCTTAAAACAGTAGGCTGAATAGGGTCGAATGGATACAACCCCAAAAAAGATAGAAAAGGAGAAAAAAATAGCAGGTCACCCCCCTTAAACTTTAAAATGTATGCATTACTACAGGATTGTATGAACCATGGCACAATTAATTAAGGAAATGCACGTGTTTCTATCCCATTCTTGTTTACTCTTAACATTATAATAGCAAGCACAAATGTAAGCAATCACTAGGCTACACACTATTTCAATACATCACACCACAGGCAAACTTAACAAGACACATATTATAGTTGAAGCTGATAAATGTTCAACTAAAACCGGAACACAAAAAATAATAAAATAAAATATAATAAAATCAAATCAAAATAAATCAATCTTATTATAAAACTGTTGACCATAAACCCAAGGACCTGCCTGGGTTTTTGGCAAGGTAAAATAGGGGTAGACAAGGACACGTTTAGTTTAGCTGGGGAGGCTCAACTCAGGTTCACAATGTTTGTATAAAGTATAATAATCTACCCCTTTATAGCATAGTGTGTGTGTGTGTGTGAGAGAGAGAGAGATACAGCTAAAGAGAGAGTATAGCTACCAAACTCTCGCTTAAGTCTAGGCTACACATCTTTGCAACAGTCCGTCTTGAAGTACATTTCATTTCCAATTTGGCAGTAATCACACGGGCAGGTCGTGATATAAGCTCCCCCACCCCCTTCTTGTACGCGGGGAGCCAGTATTCCTTATCCAACCCACTTCTACCCACTGGCACAGTCATGGACAGGATTACGTGAGTTCCTCCGCATACCAAAAACACGAGACAGTGAACAGTGACTAGTCTAACTTGTTTGTGTTTTAACCTGGATAATTTGCACTTGCTCGTTATGGACTAGATAACTATTTGGAGCTGACTGGCGCAGGGTAGGCTACTGTATAATATTTTTCGTGTAATATTTTGTTTTTGCAACTGAAAGATGTTATTTGGACTGAGTACAATCGGGGGTATTAAGTGTTGTCATAGATTCCAGTGGTTTTCGCTCAAGAAGTGTTACTGGTATCTTTATAGTTACTGGGAAAAATGCTTATCCCTCAGAGTATTAGTCAGTGTCCGAAACTTTGTGAAATATCTGACAACACTTAGTAACCTCGCTGTACAGCCAATCAGGTCAAAGTAGTTCTCAAAACCAACGCGGCCAAGTGCAAATTCGCCAGGTAAAAATATATAAATAACGAAATTGAAACACAATTGATGTGGCTTGATAAAAATATCAATATACTTCGTCGGTGTATCATATTTTTCCCTTCAAATAATGTACATATATTTAGTTCAGGACTGTACAATCGCTTGCAATGAGTAGTGGTATAAAATTTATGGGACGATTCTGACACTATTGTAATATTTTGAAACAATTCCTTTAGCCATATGCCCCTATAGTCAGTATTTCCCTCACACACACATAAATATATATATATATATATATATACCTGTATATATATATATATATATATATATATATATATATATATATATATATATATATATATATATATATATATATATATATATATATATATATATATATATTGCTTGATGGTTATATTGGTTTAATTTCTGTCGATATTGAATTTTTTAGATATCTTGATTTTAACTGCACTCAGAAATAAGATGAGAGAGAACTGTGACATTGGAAAGTTTACGAATGCTTGAAATAAACTCATAAACTCGTGTAGACACTCACGGTACTTTCCCTCACTTCACCTTGGCATCAGAGGTTGCAGCCTTTATGCATTTCGTGGCACTCAGGATGCGTATTTTTCTTTCCAGTCGATGTTTCTTCCTGGGATCTCTCTCTCTCTCTCGTTATGCGCATGTGTGTGATATGGCGTTGCGTATATTTATTGTGTGTCGAATGTTTGAGTGTGTTCATGAAGTCATGGCACTGTGTGTTTGTTTTGTATTGTGTCGTGTTTGTGTCTGAGTGTGTGTCTTGTAAGTGTGAACGTGTGGTTATGTGGTGGTTACCTTGGGTACTTCTTTATACCGGGGTGTGCGGACAAACAGGGTGTGGTAGGGTGATGGTGCTACAAAGAGATGTAGAGTCGAAGCAGCCTGGAGGAGAAGAGGATTAGTTGGGGGGACAGTTGGAACCCCTGATATACTGGGGACAGTGGGGGCTGGAGGGGTTCTGGGGGCTGGAGTGGCTCTGGATTTGGCAGAACCTCGGGGTCTTGTCTGGCTACGACTGTCACAGAGCCAGGCATGGAAAGGATGGCTACAAAAGTGGTCCATGGCTGGGATGGGATTTGCCAGCTGGGTGACCGAAGGGGCTGAATCCAGAATGGGTTCCTGGCGAGGTGCTGGAGAGGGGCCTGGGGTGGGATCGGGACTACCAGGACACAGGAAGGAGTGGAAGGCGTGTTCACAGGGGTCCCAAGCGTTGGGCTCGGGTTCAGGCTGGGCATCAGGGACACTGTCTCCTGCAGGTTCTCGCCGAGCTACCGGCTCCGTGTCCAACTGTTTTCCTAATGCCGATGCTGGGGTAGTTGGAGGTGGAGGTGGGGGCGGTGGTGGGGTGGTAGTGAGGGAGTTATGAGGAGGTAAGGCGGGAACAGGCGCGGGGAAGGAGGCTGCAGGGGCCAGACCACCTTGCCTGGCTGGAGGTAATTTACACAGCCAGGAGTGGAAGGCATGGTTACATGGATCTGCCCCATCCCAGGAGGGGTCTGCAGGTGAGGGTTCAGGAGCAGGGACAGGGGATGCCAGGGTTTGTTGGACAGGTTTGGCAGCAGGAGCGGCTAGTTGGCGGCCTCTTGGTGGAGCCGGACGGCACCGCCAAGCATGGAGGGGGTGGTGACATGGGTCCTGGGTGGTAGTAGGGGTGGGGGTGGTGGAGAATGGGGGTGGTACTGGTGATGGTAATGGAGCGGCGGCAGGTTTAGGTAGTGCCAATGATCCACTGCGGGGATTGCTGGCATCAGGTTGACTTCCCCGGAGATCTGGACGAGGAGGGCGAGGTGAGGCACACTGCCAGGAGTGGAAGGGGTGACTACATTTGTCTTCACTACTCTTCACTGAACCCTTAACATTCTTCCTAGGGGGTGGTGGAGGAGAAACGGGGAGGAATGGGGCTGCCACAGTGTTCAGGGGCGTACTACCCGACGGAGCAGCTTCTGGGAAGAGTACTTTGCCTCGTCTCGGTGGAGTGGTAGGAGGTGCTTTGGTGGTTGGGGGTGGTGGTGGAGGATGTGGAGTGGTAGGTGGTGGTGGAGGAGGTTTTGTAGTGGTGGGAGGTAGGGTAGCAGGTTTAGCAAACAACACCTTGCCCCTCTTGATCGGTGTGACAGGGGCGAGACGAGAGGTGGCACGGCGAGGGGGCGTACACATCCACGCATGGAAGGGGTGAGAACAGTGGTCATACCCTGAACCTGAGTGTGGCAGAGCAACAACAACAATAGCACTACTCAGCAACACCACCACCAGTACTGCCACAATCTGGGGACATAGGCTAGGGTTAGGACATACAGCATAGTAATGTATGAGACAACAACATGCCAACACACAGTATAAATCAAACACACAGTGCTACACAGTTATAAGAAATCAAGGATCAAAGTATATGTCGAATTGACTTGTTCAAGTATAGGCCTAATCATTATTTTTTGTCACATCTAATGATGCCTTTTTTTTCTAATTAATGTCATTCTTTTACCTCGGGTTGCAGCATTGTTATTAATCGTGAACAGTGCACTGATATCTACTCTGTCAAATCCCTTAAGTATCTTAAAACACTTGATAAGTTGGCTTTGCAACCTCCTTTTCTTTAGCGAGAACAAATTTAATTTCTTTAATCTTTCATAATATGGCTTGTTTTTCAGAGAGGGAATTAGTTTAGTTGCTCTACGCTGCACAGATTCGAGTTTTTTAATGTCCTTCTTGAGATACGGGGACCAGAACTGAACGCCATATTCAAGATGGGGTCTAACAATGCTTTTGAATAACGGCAAAATAATGTTTTCGTTTTTATAGGTAAAATTTCTTTTGATAAATCCCAAGGCTTTGTTAGCTTTATTTGCCGAAGCCACACATTGCTCTGAGGATTTTAGGGTTTCTGATATTATAACCCCGAGATCTTTAACCTTAGAGTTTGCTATTATCGGTTGGCCTTTCATTTGATAATCATACTTTTTGTTTTTTTGAACCAACGTGCACAATTTTACATTTGTCAACATTAAAGGGCATCTGCCACTTTTCTGACCAATCCACTATTTTGCTTAAGTCGGACTGTAGGCTATATATGTCTTCCTCATTCAAGACTATCCCTATCTTTGTATCGTCAGCAAATTTGGAGATAAAGTTATTCAGAGGATTTTTTTCCCCAGACAAAACCTATTTTGTTCCACTGTATTTCATGTGATTCATGCGATTTTAGCACTCAATGGTTGCGGAAATGTCCTGTTTTGGCCATACCCGACCACCCCAACAATTTCATTTTTTGTTTTTATTAACCTAACCTAACAACCTAA
>CM064540.1:1086974-1189474 GCA_032716605.1 Paralithodes platypus
CACACACACACACACACAGCCCCCCACACAGACATTCCAGAGGACCCTACACTGTCAATCTCACTCTCAATCACTGATGGTTCTCTCTCTCTCTCTCTCTCTCTCACACACACACACACACAGCCCCCCACACAGACATTCCAGAGGACCCTACACTGTCAATCTCACTCTCAATCACTGATGGTTCTCTCTCTCACACACACACACACACACACACACACACACAGCCCCCCACACAGACATTCCAGAGGACCCTACACTGTCAATCTCACTCTCAATCACTGATGGTTCTCTCTCTCACACACACACACACACACACACACACACACACACACACACACACACACACACAGACATTCCAGAGGACCCTACACTGTCAATCTCACTCTCAATCACTGATGGTTCTCTCTCACACACACACACACACACACACACACACAGCCCCCCACACAGACATTCCAGAGGACCCTACACTGTCAATCTCACTCTCAATCACTGATGGTTCTCTCTCTCTCTCTCACACACACACACACACACACACACAGCCCCCCACACAGACATTCCAGAGGACCCTACACTGTCAATCTCACTCTCAATCACTGATGGTTCTCTCTCTCTCACACACACACACACACACACACACACACACACAGCCCCCCACACAGACATTCCAGAGGACCCTACACTGTCAATCTCACTCTCAATCACTGATGGTTCTCTCTCTCACACACACACACACACACACACACAGCCCCCCACACAGACATTCCAGAGGACCCTACACTGTCAATCTCACTCTCAATCACTGATGGTTCTCTCTCTCACACACACACACACACACACACACACAGCCCCCCACACAGACATTCCAGAGGACCCTACACTTTCTAATACCTTACCGAACAGTTTTTCCTTCCCAAGATTATCTCCACGAATATTTATCATTTGCAAGCGCTATTAATTGAAGGGTCCACTTGAGGGATTTTTTTCTTGACCCCTTTCTCCCTCACGTTTAGCCCCATTGCTTTTGATATTATAAAACGTTTGCCCCATTAGTTTAGCGATTTTAAGAACTTTCACCCCATATTAAGACCTTTCGTGCAATTCAGGTGTCGATTTTATCCTGGCGAGCGATAGCGAGCCTGTAATATAAGAGGAACCGGCCTTCGGCCGGGACATTTTTCTACCGAAAAATGTACAAATTTATCTTGAAAGGGACTCAAGGGGGTGTAATTTTAAGCTTGATGGAGGTCTAGGGAACAAACTAAATACCTCCCCTTAATTGAAGGGTCCAATTGGTCAAATATGTCTTTTGTTTAACCAATTACATACATGAATTTGTTTAACCAATTACATACATGAATTTGTTTAACCAATTACATACATGAGTTTCAAACCAGGTATTTTATTCGTATATGACAGTACCGGTACATGGTTTATCATAGTGGTTTATCTCAACTAAATAATGGACCAAAATATAGAGTAAAATGCGTTGGTTTAAGGGGCAGAGATCTCCACTTGAGGGATTTTTTTTTTCTTGAACCCCCCTTCTCCCTCATGTTTAGCCCCATTGCTTTTGAGATTTTAAGACGTTCGCCCCATTATTTTGACGATTTTAAGAACCTTCGACCCATTTCTGTCAATGTTAAGACCTTTCGTGCCATTTAGGTGTCGATTTTATCCTGGCGAGCGATAGCGAGCCTGTAATTTAAGAGGAACCGGCCTTCGGCCGGGACATTTTTCTACCGAAAAATGTACAAATTTATCTTGAAAGGGACTCGAGGGGGTGTAATTTTAAGCTTGATGGAGGTCTAGGGAACAAAGTAAATACCTCCCCTTAAGGGGAGGTTTTTAGTGTGTTTCCTAGATTTCCATCAAGCTTGAAATTACACCCCCTTGACCACCTTTCAAGATAAATTTGTATATTTTTCGGTAGAAAAATGTCCCGGCCGAAGGCCGAAGCTTCCTCTTAAATTACAGACTCGCTATCGCTCGCCAGGAAAAAATAGACACCTAATTGGCACGAAAGGTCTTAAAATTGACAAAAATGGGGCGGAAGTTCTTAAAATCGCCAAACTAGTGGGGCGAAACTCTTAAAATCGCCAAACTAGTGGGGCGAAACTCTTCAAATCTCATAAGCAATGGGGCTAAACATGAGGGAGAAAGGGATCCAGAAAACAATCTCTCAAGTGGAAATCTGCATAGAGTACCGTATATATAGTACCAAAACACATATGATATCAATAATTCTAGATCAATAAATAAAGTTGGGTCGATCGAGGACGTCTATGTTAACCCCTTCGGTACCCGCGACCTCTTTTTGTATTCGATTCGGACTTTATTTTAAATTATTGTACGCATTTTAGGAAGGAGGGAGGTACTGGTACAATAAGATAAACTACAATGTAACTAGAATAAGATAGATTGTACACCACTTTGTAACTGTCACCTTAATAACAAAAAACCAAAAAAACAAAATAGAAGGAAACATGCTTACATTACTGAACTGTTTGTGGACATGCAGTAATGCAAGTAATGGTCACTCTTCTGTAAATCTAAAATGGCTTACTTAAGAATGGGAAAGGGGTGGGACCTATTTTTTTTTTTTTTTTCTTTCTCGTTTAAAAAAAAAAAAAAAAAAGTTTAGGAAGGATCTGTGGGAGTACAAAGGGTTAGGAGAGGTACGGTATAGTTCGAAGCCTGTTGATTGCTGGAGGCCTTTTTTAAGCTGCATAAAATCATCTAATAGTAGCCAGAATAAAGTTAAAAGGGCGTAGTCGGTACAGAAGGGGTTAACGGGGTTTTTTTTCTCCACCAACCAACTTCACCTCTAAACTCAATTAATGAAATCGACATATAACATATATTTTTATTAATTTCACTCCAACACCAAACAACTTCCCAATGAAATTAATGAAAGCAAGTACTTATCGACAGACTCAGACTCTCTCTCTCTCTCTCTCTCTCTCTCCCCCTCTCTCTCTCTCTCTCTCATAATGATGCAACAGGAATGGCAGTGATGGTTACTTATGGCTCCAAATCCGCGAACACGAATAATACTACCCTAATTAACCCTTTGGCTCTCTCAAGTCCTTCCAATACTGAAGAAAATCATCTACCGGTACTGATAGCCCAAAACAACACAAAGCTTCATAGTACCGTACTGGAGATCCTATATATATATTAAGGGAGCCCACCTCGCTCTTTTTTTCTCTTTCTCTCCCTCTCTCTTTGGCTTGTATCCATTCGGCTCCATTCAGCCTACTGTTTTAAGACGTTTACCAAAATTTTCCTGGCTAGCGGTAACGAGCCAACATTTATATATTTTTTTTTTTGACAGCAAGCTAAATTGGTACATTGTTCGATAGAAAAATTTCTCCGGCGAAGCCGGATTTCTCCATACAATGCTGGCTCGCTATCGCTCGCCAGGAAGAAATCGACACCTGGATGGGGATAAACGTCTTAAAAACAGTTGGCTGAATGGGGCCGAATGGATACAAGCCAGGGAAAGAGAGAAAAGGAGAGAAAGAAAAAAAAAAAAAAAACGGTGACCCCCCTTAACACAGATCGGCCAATCTTCGCCATTTGGGTGCCACTTTTGATATTTTGCTCTCTTTGCACTCAAATATCTCCATACCTACTGAAAGGGTTAAGCGAGTCAATTCCATAATACAAGCCGAAACAATGGCCAGGTGTTGGTTTATGACGATGGCTATAAACACCATCTGAGGAGCATTACTTTATTGACACTTATACCGACATCTTGGGGGCATTGCCATTTTATTTTCGTTGTATTATAAATGATGGGTTTGATTTATTTTGCCATTTTCGAACCATTTATATTTAGTTTACACCCTTAGACTAAGAAAAACCTCCTCCCATGACTCCCTTCAAGCTTTGATATAACAAAACACAAAACACATAGATAGAACAACTTCAAATAAAATGTGTAAAGAAAAATGTTTGGTAGAAAAATGTCTCAGTCGAAGACAGGTTACTCTTAAATTGCGAGCCCAGAAAAAATCGACACCTGAATGAGGCGAAACATGTGATCACCAAACTACTGGGGCGAAAAGTCTTGACATGTTAATACTAATGGAGTGAAACAGCTAGATGAGGGTCCAGAAGGACCCAACAAATGGAGATAAAACGGTAAGTGAAAAGTTTTCATTTATGTGATTCTCTTAATATAATATTTGTCGTCAAATTTAAAGAATATTTTTTCATGAGTCAGTATGCCGACTTCAACACAATGGCTTCATTAAATGTATATCCTATCTTACATTGGATCACTTTACCCTTACAGTATATATGAAGACGCGTTTATCTGCGCCATTTAGGCTTTCAATAGACGATTTCATCCAGCTTAGGAAGGAATTGTGGGATTCATAGGGTTTATTGAGATGTGTTTCCCCCTTGTATTACTAGAAGGCCTTCCAAATGGGAGTAAAATCGACTAATGTCAACCAGAACGAATTGCTAAAACGCGTCATATACCGGTACTGCAAAGGTTAAATTTAGCTTAGCAATGACCTCTAGGAACGAAATAGGTAAACGCTTTCTAAATTACCTCTCCGATTTCCACACGGCCTTCCTAAATATAAACCAATTGCATAAAGGTAGCGTAATGCATAAGTGCGCGGAATTTCGGTGTGAGTGTCCTAGGTTCGAGTCCTTGGAGAGCCACGTGTATTGGTTGATTTCATTAATTGAGTTTAGAGGTGAAGTTGGTTGGTGGAAAAAAAAATAATACAAAAAATATATGATCAACGTACCTGACAACGAGTGGAGGTTGACGCCATTATCAGGAAATATTATCAGGGCACGGTCAGGTAGGTCACTCTGTGGTTGATTACGGGTCACGTGGGTCACATGTAAGGTCATCAGCTGGTCATTTCAATCATATGTAGGTCACTTTGGTCAAACACATTAAGTCACTGGGGTCACTTTCAAGTTAGTAAGGGTCACATACGTACAGGTCACTTCAATTATCTTCAAGTCATGCGAGTCACATTCGGATATTCCAAGTCATAGTCAGTTCAGCTCCTAAAAACAAAACAAACAAAACGCGCAACAGCAGGTCCTAGCAATTATATTTAGCTTAGTGTAAATAATTCTTTAGATTCTGTATTATTTTGGATTTCCTAAATGCAATACAGTTGTTATACGTATTATGATCCTTTAAGTTATATAATGTTTACATTTATACCGGATGTTGTCGTGATTATATTGCAGATTATACATTTATATTAATTCTCGGATGTGATATACTCGATATACAAATACAAAATGTACTCCAAGAATTAGATATTCTCCTGTTAAATTATATTTCAAGTTGGTAATATATTGATTCAAGAAATGGTAGATAGATCAAACTGTTAATCAGTGTTTCAGTTTGGAATTAGGGTTAATTCTGAAATTCAATTTATGTCGACTTTGTGAATAGGCGGGCCCAAGAATAATACAATTGGTTATTAGTCACTTCGCTGTTGCAAATTCGTAAATATACTGTATGTTGGTGCCTATCTCGCTCTAAATTGGATTCTAGTTTGATCTATATTCTGCATATGAACACTACTTTAACATTAAGATATTCAGTTCATAAGCAAAATTAAAACGTATTACTTGATTCTAACTCTGATACTTAATTAAGTTAAAATGGGACTGAAGCCTAATTTGTCAAATACATTAAAATACAAAGATGGATAATCAGCCAAATACCAATTCAGAAAACAAAATATATATCTACATTAATCCAGCGAGTCAAGTGCTGAACTGCATAAGAAAGAATAGTCATATAGCCAGTCCAAAAGCTAATAAGATTTTGTTTTCACAAATAAGTGGAGTAAACTTTAGATTCAGTTACTGTTAATGTCGCATACTCCTAAAGGGCTCTCAGTACACATGCTAAATAAAGTCCTTATCCAGTAAATTCTGCAGCTGAATTGTTGCTCATGGAATGATTGACTGAGTTTTGGTCTACACAGTAGTTCAAAGCAGTACCATTTAGTATGATTTGCTCTACATAGTCCTTCAAGCAGTAATGTTTATTATGATTTGGTACATACAGCCCTACAAAGCAGAATATTTTATTGTAACTTGGTTTATACCGTCCTTCAAAGTGACAGGGTTCATTAGGATATTGGCTACATTGCCCTTTAAGACCCGGGTAAAGTAGCGAGTCCGGCAAAAGATGAGTCAGTGAAGGGGGAGGGTGCGAGAGGTGAAGTGGTTTGTAGTTGGCTGCCTGAACTGAGAGGAGTGAGGCAGAGAGGTGTGTTGTAGGCTGCCTGGGACTGGACTGACTCTTGCCTGCCTGCTGCTGCCTTAACCTGGTATACCCGGGCATCTCTCCTCCCCCACACCCCACTACCCCTTTCTCTTTCTTTCTTTAACGTATATTTTCTCTCTCCCATATTTCTTCCTCCACTTTTTCCTGTCTTTCTTCGCTTTGATGCTGGCCGGTCTCTATTATTCCTTCATAATATTAGGCTATATTTTACTATTATTTATATTATCTGGAATATAATAATGTATTGTCTAATTCACTATTTCTACTCTCTTATTATGTAATAATAATAATAAGAAGAGGTTACGATTTCTGCCCAACCTAGAATAATAATAATAATAATAATAATAATAATAATAATAGAAGTTATAATAATTACCTATAGTTAGTGCAACATGCTACCTAGGATGTTACTTCCATTAGAGCCTGCCCAACTCGATCTAGAATCTATTATCCTCCCCATTTTGGTATCATCTGCAACTTTACTGATCCTGCTAGTTATGCCTAAATCAAGGTCATTAATATAGAAGACAAACAACAGGGGTCCCAACACAGAACCATGAGGAACGTCACTTTTTACTGAACCCCAATCTGACTTAATACCTTTTATGCTAATTATTTGTTTCCTACCAATCAGCCATGACCTAATCCACTTAAATAATGACCCACCTATTCCAAGTGCTCCTCCTTTCTCATCAATCTCTCATGAGGGACTCTATTGAAGGTCTTACTTACTGAAGTCAAAATAAACTATATCATATAATTATGACTTGTCATTATCTACAGCTTCATATACCTCTGGGAAAAAGGTAAGCAAATTTGTAAGGCAAGATCGCCTCTGGGTGAATCCATGTTGAGGTAAATTAATTAAGTTGAAATTGTCTAGGTGATTTATAAATATTCCTAGCAATACTTGATTCTAGCAACTTTCTTATTATCGATGTGAGACTATTGGGACGGTAATTAGATACCGGTACTACTAATGTATTATGTTAATGAATAACTTACTTAATTTCTGCATTCTTTTAACCCCTTCAGACTCATATGACGCAGAGGTTGCCAGAATAGCAATAAGAAATAAAATTCTCTCACTCTTATAATTACCTCTCCAAAATTAGTTTTCTGCCCACAGCTAACTCAAAGACAACTGCAGAGGTTGAAGTAACTAAACTAAAGGTTTCTAAATACCCCTGATGGTAACAAAGGCTTTAAAGTATCCCTAATCGGCTCAACACAGCTAACTCAAAGACAACTGCAGAGGTTGAAGTAACTAAACTAAAGGTTTCTAAATACCCCTGATGGTAACAAAGGCTTTAAAGTATCCCCAATAGGCTCAACACAGCTAACTCAAAGACAACTGCAGAGGTTGAAGTAACTAAACTAAAGGTTTCTAAATACCCCTGATGGTAACAAAGGCTTTAAAGTATCCCTAATCGTCTCAAAATCGCGTCATATGTCGGAGAGGGTTAATACTCCAGCATATACTTCATCTGGGCCTGGTGATTTCTGAGGCTTTAGTTGGTCTATTTCCTTTATTATATCATATATATTAATATGAACAGCACTTAGTATATTTCCAATACCGGTACTGTCGTTATACACCTAGTGGACCTCTGGAAACTGGGTTAAATTTTCCTTGGTGAAAACGATAGGAAAATATCCATTTAAAGTAATGTACATTTCTATTTCATCATCAGTTATCTCACCTAACGTAGTTTTAATTAAGGGGAGATCTCCACTTGAGGGATTTTTTTTCTTGACCCCTTTCTCCCTCATGTTTAGCCCAATTGCTTTTGATAATATAAAACGTTCGCCCCGTTAGTTTGGCGATTTTAAGAACTTTCAATCCATTGTAAGACCTTTCGTGCCATTCAGGTGACGATTTTTTCCTGGCGAGCGATAGCGAGCCTGTAATTTAAGAGGATTCGGCCTTCGGCCGGGACATTTTTCTACCGAAAAATGTACAAATTTATCTTGAAAGAGGGTCAAGGGGGTGTAATTTCAAGCTTGATGGAAGTCTAGGAAACACACTAAAAACCTCCCCTTAAGGGAAGCTATTACATTATTAACCTTAGACTTATACAATTGGTAAAATGCTTGAGGGTTATTTTTGGATACATTGGATACCTTGAGTTTATCATTTCTTTAATCGTTCTTTATTTCCCTCTTGACCTGCCTTGATAGGTTCCGAAAGTATCCAAGTAAGTGATTTTCCCCTTTCCATATTTTTGTATATATTCCTCTCATTTTACCAAGAAGATCTAAAAGTTTGCTATTCATCCATTTTCATTGGTTCTGTATTGATCTAAATTTTCTTTAGGGGATATATTTATGCATTGTGTAATGAGGCGATAAACTTAGTGCTATGCAGAGACGGTTCCATGTCAGTTGAACCAGTTCCACTTTAACCAGTGCTAACTCAACCAGTGGCCACTTCAACCAGTGACCATTTCAACCAGTGACCATTTTAACCAGTAACCTAACCTACTGGTTAAAATGGTCACTGGTTGAAGTGGCCACTGGTTGAGTTAGCACTGGTTAAAGTGGCACTGGTTGAAGTGGCACTGGTTCAACTGACCTGTCACCTGCAGGGGCACAAAAAGCAAGACTAACCAGTTTACTTTGTCCCTTTCCTCCCCGTTCTCTCACTACCGCAGGTACAGCAAATCTTAAATGAATTATTATGTTCTCTCCACTAACCAACTTTACTCCTAAACTCGATTAATGAAATTAACAAACACATGTGGCAGTCTGGGGATTCGAACCCAGGACGCTCACACCGAAAATCAACACACTTATGCATTGCACCACGAAGACAGTTAAAGAATGCTGCACAAGCCTACGATTTATTATGCAGTTTCGAATCCTGCATACCAATCTTAGCATGTACAATCATTCCAACTGCACTATCGGAGGCTATGAATAGGTGAATGGAAATAGTAATTAATGGGGCGCTTAACCCTAGGGAAGGACTCTCGATAAACTACTACTGAACCAGAATTAATTATTATGTTATCTCCACTAACCAACTTTACTCCTAAACTCGATTAATGACAGCAGAGAGCCGTTAGTAGATAAAGCACTCCCCAGTCCCAGCGACGGCTGCCAGCCGTCCGTAATATACGATCCTTGTAATAGCCAGTATCAGGCAGTGCCTGGTACCACGACGTTTGAGCACTGCTCTAAGACCTTGGCAACACTTCTTAGCTTATATCCAAGCCCCCACAAGCTGGAAGAGGCAGTGTTCCTCCATCTTTTGAGGTGGGAGGTTGTTATATCTTACCTCAGAAGCCATGTTGGCCACTTTGCTCGGGACTGGGGGTACCCCCCAGTCCCGAGCAAAGTGGCCAGTACTGTATGGTACAGTACTGGTTAAGAGGAGGTATTTACTTTGTTCCCTAGACCTCCATCAAGCTTAAAATTATACCCCCTTGATTCCCTTTCAAGATAAATTTGTACATTTTTCGGTAGAAAAATGTCCCTTAAATTAAATTAAAAATTAAAAAATTTAAAAAATTTAAAAATTTAAATTAAAAAATGTCCTTCTTAAATTACAGGCTCGCTATCGCTCGCCAGGATAAAATAGACACCTGAATGGCACGAAAGGTCTTAATATGGGGTGAAAGTTCTTAAAATCGCTAAACTAATGGGGCAAACGTTTTATAATCTCAAAAGCAATGGGGCTAAACATGAGGGAGAAAGTGGGCAAGAAAAAAATCCCTCAAGTGGAGATCTCCCCTTAAGGCAAAGTTAAGTCTGCAGGTACGGTACGCGCCACCTGATTGGTGGAGATGGTTTATAGGAGACGAATTAGTCAACTAATCAGAGTGCTGCATAGGTGCACTCCTAGCAGCCTGGCCAAAACTGGTACCTTCACGTCCGCACCAGAGCTTGGAGTTTGTAACACAGAATCCTGCATGCTGATTGGTTGATTCAGGAGAAACTCATGTGATTTGTGCTTCTTCCTTTTTTTTTTTTACTTTCACAGTAATAATTATGATAACAATTATAATAACATTGATAATAATAACAATAATAATTATTTGTATTACTATTATATATATATATATATATATATATATATATATATATATATATATAGTAGGCCCTATAAATAAATAATCACCTACCATGGACAAGCTAACAGGATATCTCTTAATAGTAGCATATTGTTAACACTTAAGTGGTGCCAGATCCTGAGAATAGGAACTTTAATTGTTTCTGTCCGAGCTCTGTCTCTTGTCGGCCACCCCCAGCTATGGGGTATGTGCCTGAGTACATACATACATACATACATACATACATACATACATACAGTAGCACATCATAAAATATTATTAATGCGACTCGAGCATCTCTCACTCTCTCTTGTCAAATTTCCTCTTTCCTTCTCCTATTGGCAATACCGGTACCTGTTCACTAATTACACCCACTCATCTCTCTCTCTCTCTCTCTCTCTCTCTCTCTCTCTCTCTCTCTCTCTCTCTCTCTCTCTCTCATTTCACCTTTCTCTGGCCGCCCACCACTACCCGCTGGGGCGGGTTTTTGCCACCCACTGCCACAAACACCTCAATTTACGGCGCTTGTCCTCTCTCCTTTGTTTTTATTGTTAAGCTGATCCGGTGGACATTATAGATTAGTTATTGCGTTTCTGTGTTCCATTTTATTGGATTTACTTGTATTGTTCTCTTTATTGCCGTAGCTGCCACAGGATTGTTCTCTTTATTGCCGTAGCTGCCACAGGAAGATTGTGGAAATGATGTGACCGTCATTGTTTGTCATTGTTTGTTTTGGTCTGTCTGTTTGTAAGCAGGATTTCTATAAACTATTGAACGGATTAAGATGCTACTTCGTCAGCACCTTTATTTGGTACCATAATAGACACTATTAACCATTAACAAAGATGTTGTTATCTCCCCATGCCCCACCCATCCTGAAAGGAATCCGTCCAATATTACACCTTAGAAGTTTTGGGTCAGTCTTCACTTAAGGGGAGGTTTTTAGTTAGTTCGCTAGACTTCCATCAAACTTAACATTACAACCCCTAGACCCCCTTTCAAGATAAATTTGTACATTTTTCGGTAGAAAAATGTCCCGGCCGAAGGCCGGGTCCTCTTAAATTACAGGCTCGCTATCGCTCGCCTGAAAAAAATCGACACCTAAATGGCACGAAAAGTCTTAACATTGACAGAAATGGAGCGAAAGTTCTTAAAATCGCCAAACTAATGGGGCGAACGTCTTAAAATATCAAAAGCAATGGGGCTAAACATGAGAGAGAAAGGGGTCAAGAAAAACATCCCTCAAGTGGAAATCTCCCCTTAAGTAACTGTAGGATTTACTGGTTACCTGAAAGTTCACACAAGTCCATTTGTGATGATTGGATGACCCCCATCTGGGGAGTTTGGGTGTTAACTCCGGAGATCTCCACTTGAGGGATTTTTTTCTGGATCCCTTTCTCTCTCATGTTTAGCCCCATTGCTTTTTAGATTTTAAGACGCTCGCCCCCTTTAGTTTGGCGATTTTAAGAACTTTCGCCCCATTTCTGTCAATTTTAAGAACTTTCGTGCCATTTAGGTGTCGATTTTTTCCTGGCGAGCGATAGCGAGCCTGTAATTGGAGAGGAATCGGCCTTCGGCCGGGACATTTTTCTACCGAAAAATGTACAAATTTATCTTGAAAGGGAGTCTAGGGGGTGTAATTTTAAGCTTGATGGAGGTCTAGGGAACAAACTAAATACCTCCCCTTAACTATATCATTTCCCCTCACTTTAGAAGGGACTATATTACTGCCTCTTAGTAAGTACCGGTACATAAATACTCAATCAATCAATAAAGTAATCATGGAAATCAAAATGAAGTAAATACATACCGGTACTTGAAGGCAACATACGTATCTATATAATAATTTCGATTGTTTGTCTGTCTGTCTGTCTGTGTGTTCTTCATAGGCGGCCGCAGTTTTTAAGCTAGAGCGTTCATACTTGGTAGGCATAGTAACGGTGTCCCTAGGCAGGTTTTAGTGAACAAATAGAATTCCCCAGGGTGAAAGGGACGGAAGAAATGGGCGCGAAATCGGAAAAAGGGCCGTTTGGGGCAGAAGGAGGCCTCCGATCGAAAAGGTATATGGAACGAAAGTTGTTCGCAGCCCCCCAAAATGGGGGTACGGATGAGGTCAGATCCAAAATCGGAGGTCATTTAGCGGCCGAAATCGAGGCCGCCATTTAATGAGGCACAGAGAGGTCGAGGCCGGTGATTATGGTAGTAGTAGTATTGTGATGATTGTGGTAGTAGTGATTGATGATGGTGATTATGGTAGTAGTAGTGATGGTGATGATGGTGAATACCCGGGCAACGCCGGGTACCCCTGCTAGTGTAATATACAAGTAAAAAAGTACCGGTAAGCAAACAAATTAATAAATATACCATATATATAAATAATAAATATGCAGATAAAAAACACATAAAATAAAATAGATAGATATAGTCCATTGATTATAGCCTCCAAAACTAACCCCATAAGGTTCTTGTTGTAGGATAAATATAATGCTTTGATGGTATTTAAATGTAAAGTTAAGGGGAGACGGTCCTTTTTCTGGTCCCCTTTCTCCCTCGTGATTAGTCCCAGTATTTTTTTAGATTTTTATACGTTCGGCCCATTTGTTTGCCGATTTTAAGACCTTTCGTCCCATTTCATTATACATTTTAAGACCTATCGTGCCATTTAGGTGTCGATTTTTTCCTGGCAAGCCTGTAATTGTGTGAGGAACCGGCCATCGGCCGGGAAATTTTTCTACCGAAAAATGTACAAATTTATCTTGAGGGGGGGGGGGGGTTCTAGGGGATGTTTATTTAAGTTTGAGGGATGTCTAGCGAGGAAACTAAGAATTTATGAAGAATGAATTTATAGGCCAAAAAAGCAGTCAGTGTCCCCTTAAGCAACACATACCGGTAATTAGTTAGTGTAGGTGTGGACAGGTAGATTCTTGGCTCATCTCTCTGTCTATCTATCTCTCTGTCTATCTATCTCTCTCTGTCTATCTATCTCTCTCTGTCTATCTCTCTCTCTCTCTGTCTATCTATCTCTGTCTATCTATCTCTCTGTCTATCTATCTCTCTGTCTATCTATCTCTCTCTGTCTATCTATCTCTCTCTGTCTATCTATCTCTCTCTGTCTATCTCTCTCTCTCTCTGTCTATCTATCTCTCTCTCTCTCTCCATCATGTTGTACATAAAAGCATTTATGAACCAATCTCGGTATTATAATGTGCTAGACTATTTGCAGAATCTTCATCATTTCTAAGTTGATAATATAATGGAGATAACTTTTAAGCTTGAATTCCGAAGTTCCCTTCCATAATAATTAAAATCGTATGTATGTATGTATGTATGTATGTATGTATGTATGTATGTGCTCAGGCCCAATCCCAACTTTTCTTATTTTTATGTTTATTTTACTCGATTTTATTATTTTTTTGTTTTTATTTTCTTGGGGGGGGGGGGGTTGGCCGACTCAAGACAGAGCAAGAACAGGGAAAACACAAGACGGAACAACGATCAAACACAAAATTCACACACATTGTAAACCTGAGTGGCTATAATTGTGTCCAGATAATTTCGTGCCTGGTTACTTTTCCTTCACTTTCATATCCATCAAGCTTCATTTTATATTATGCATGATTATTGTTTGGGCCTACACATTTTATATTATGCATGATTACGTTTGGGCCTACACATTTATTCATATATTTTATTTTTGATTTAGGCTGCGATGCTACTTATCCTGATGTTCACTCTGAAGTATTTAAAAAACATTTTGAGTGTTAAATTGAATGTGTGTGTGTGTGTGTGTGTGTGTGTGTGTGTGTGTGTGTGTGTGTGTGTGTGTGTGTGTGTGTGTGTGTGTGTGTGTGTGTGTGTGTGTGTGTGTGTGTGTGTGTGCATGTATGTGTGTGTGTGTATGTATGTCTGTGATGTGATGTAATGTGTGTGTGTGTGTGATGTATGTGATGTAATGTGTGTGTGTGTGTGTGTGGTGTGTATATATGTGATGTGTGTGTGTGTGTATGTGTGTCTAGTAAACATAATAAACCCAGCCATAATATATCTGGCGTCAGAAAGGCTAAGCCCACCAGGAAAAAACAGTGTAAGCCGCTTGTGCCTTAAGGGGAGGTTTTTAGTTTGGTCTCTAGATATCCATCAAGCTTAAGATTACACCCCCTTGAGCCCCTTTCAAGATAAATTTGTACATTTTTCGGTAGAAAAATGTCCCGGCTGAAAGCCGGTTCCTCTTAAATTACAGGCTCGCTATCGCTCGCCAGGATAAAATCGACACCTAAATTGCACGAAAGGTCTTAAAATTGACGGAAATGGGTCGAAAGTTCTTAAAATCGCCAAACTAATGGGGCGACTGTCTTAAAATCTCAAAAGCAATGGGGCTAAACATGAGGGAGAAAGGGGTCCAGAAAAAAATCCCTCAAGTCGATATCTCCCATTAAGGGGAGGTAGTTGGTTTTTCGAGTCCTCCTCCTCCCTCATGTTTAGCCCTATTAGTTATGGGATTTCAAGACATTCGCCCCATTAGTTTGGAGATTTTCAGACCTTTTGCCCTATTTCTTTGCCAATATTAAGACCTATCGTGCCATTTAGGTGTCGATTTTGTTGCTGGCGAGCGATAGCGAGCCTGTATTTGAAGAGGAATTGGCCTTCGGTCGGGACATTTTTCTACCGAAAAATGTACAAATTCATATTGAAGGAGGATCTTGTGTGTTTTGTGTTTTAAAGTTTGATAGAGGTTTAGAGAACAAACTAAACCCCTTCCTTAAACCATTGAGCCGAACCAGTAACTTATGCTGCACAATACCGCCTGAGTTCCCTTAAGAGGAGGTATTTAGTTTGTTCCCTAGACCTCCATCAAGCTTAAAATTACACCCCCTTGAGTCCCTTTCAAGATAAATTTGTACATTTTTCGGTAGAAAAATGTCCCGGCCGAAGGCCGGTTCCTCTTAAATTACAGGCTCGCTATCGCTCGCCAGGATAAAATCGACACCTGAATTGCACGAAAGGTCTTAATATGGGGTGAAAGTTCTTAAAATCGCTAAACTAATGGGGCAAACGTTTTATAATATCAAAAGCAATGGGGCTAAACATGAGGGAGAAAGGGGGCCAAGAAAAAAATCCCTCGAGTAGAGACCTCCCCTTAAGCCGGTGTCACACGGACGCTGTTCCCCCGCAACATTTATCGCCACCACTGGTCTGGCAGCTTATGAGGTCATTTTTAAAAGTGATTAGGTCACCAAATGTAATCTAGCACCAGTCTAGTTGTACCAATACTAGTGCAAAACATCCAAGAAGAATGTTGACTACCTAAAATTGGTGATGAAGATGTGTCATGTGAAGCCGGGCCTTATGCCTTTCGTTGGCTCTGACAGGACAATCCAAATGTTATATGCAAAGTAATATATTTAACCTTTCATATTATCTGACTTCTCTTTATATTTTATTTTGAGTTACCATATGCTAATAGTAGTAGTAGTAGTAGTAGTAGTAGTAGTAGTAGTAGTAAAATGTAGTAGTAACAATGTAGTAGTAGTAACATAAGTAGTAGTAAGTAGTAGTAGTTATATAATAATCATCATCATCATCATCATTATTATTATTATTAAGATCATGAATTTTATTAGCAATCATAAAAGTGTAATTAATAGGGTGCCTAGCCTTTGTTTAAGTTAGCAACTCTGTCCAGTACACCACCTATCCCAAGTGTGTGTGTATGTGTATGTATGTGTGTATGTATGTGTGTATGTGTGTGTGTGTGTGTGTGTGTGTGTGTGTGTGTGTGTGTGTGTGTGTGTGTGTGTGTGTACAGTTTTTGGTTTGAGGACGACTATTAGTGGGATTAGGCTCGTGTGTGTGTGTGTGTGTGTGTGTGTGTGTGTGTGTGTGTGTGTGTGTGTGTGAAGGGGGGGGGGGGGACATAAAGGATGCGGGGGTAGCTCAGGAATAATTTAATCTGTACCACAAATGTTTAATCAGTTTAATGCTGGGAAAGTAAATGAAAATCCGGTTCAAGATTCATAATATTTCATTGTTCATATTGTTGTTGTTGAATCTATTGCCAGACGCCTTACTCCCCTTAATGAGGGTGGCCATACACAGAAGGCCCCCAAGCGGACCTATATATTCCCTGCAAGAGGGACAACCCGAGTATCTTGTTAGCACTATTGTTCTACAGTGGTGCTCGGCTAGTCCATCCACTAACCTGCCTTACACGTAGATAAGCGGTACGGATTTGTATCAGGTTGACTTCCCTAGATTCAATTTAATATAACTAATTAATACAGTACCGGTATATATTCTATTCAATTTAATATAACTAATTAACATACAGTACCGGTATATATTCTATTCAATCTTGAGATCAAACATAGTTCAGTGACTTGGTGTTTTAAGTATAAGTAATCATTTTGGATAAATATAATAGTAGGAAGCGGCAATGTGTGTCTATAGGCATTTGGGTATGTATATGAGAGAGAGAGAGAGAGAGAGAGAGAGAGAGAGAGAGAGAGAGAATATGTGTACTATGGAGGTGCGTGCGTCCTCCATGGGTGTGCGTGTATGTATATAAAGTGTGTGTGTGTGTGTGTGTGTGTGTGTGTGTGTGTGTGTGTGTGTGTGTGTGTGCCACTTTCACTCTCTCTCTCGGTACAGTACCGTACAGCATCACTTGTATCACTTGTACACATACCTATGACCTTTCCCCTCAGCCACTGACTCACCCCCCCCATCACTCACACACATTTATTACACCCAGATCAGGCACTTCGTAGCCCTCATGCTTATATCCATTAGTTTTGATAGTTTCAGACGTTTGCCCCATTAGTTTGTCGATTTTATGACCTTTCGCCCCATTTCTTAGTCAATATTTAGGCCATTCGTGCCCTTTAGATGTCAATTTTTTCCTAGCGAGCGATAGCGAGCCTGTAATTGTGGAGGAACCGGCCTTCGGCCGTGACATTTTGTTACCAAAAAATGTACAAATTAATCTCGAAGGGGGATCTAATGGATTTTGTTTTTGTTTTTTAAAGTTTGATGGAAGACTATGGAAGAAACTTAAAATAATTTCATAGATAAATAAATAGACCCAAACAAATAACCACTGTCCTCTCCTGTCCTCCTTGATGCACTTGTTTATGTATTAAAGTTACACAGGGTGTCAAACGAGAGCCGAGTCCAATATTTGTTGTCTTTATTATTGTATAATTATGTAAAGATAAAATTATTGTTTATAGTTTAAATTATCTCTTTGGAAGTGATAAAGTGGCCAAAACAATGCTATTCCAAGTTAATTTTCTTGTATTCCGTCTCATATTCATTCGAGTCTCCACACAAAATTGCTTCGGTTTGACACCCTGTTAAAGTACTCATATAACTCGGATCATTAACTTTAGGTTTTGAGTGTACCGTACAGTAAGTAGCCACGACCAGACACTGGGACGAATGGTGGGAAGAGTAAGAGTGTAATTATACCCACCATAACAGGTTAATGTATAGTATTAATGACAATATATGGTCTGATCCACTTCAACCAATATATAATATAACAGAATGGTCGACTCATAAGTCAAATTCAAACTATTATTATGTTCCTTCCAACAACCAACCCTACTCCTAAAATCGATTAATGAAATTTACAAACACATGTGGCAGTCCGTGGATTCGAACCCAGGATGCTCACACCGAAAATCAACACCTTATACATCGCACCACGAAGACAGTTAAAGGTTGGTGGACACTGCCTACGATTTATTATGCAACTTTATATCTAAACCTGTGAGAAAATTTAAGGGGGGTCTTTAGTTTGTTCCCTAGACCTCCATCAAGCTTAAAATTACACCCCCTTGAGTCCTTTTCAAGATAAATTTGTAAATTTTTCGGTAGAAAAATTTCCCGGCCGAAGGCCGGTTCCTCTAAAATTACAGGCTCGCTTTCGCTCGCCAGAATAAAATTGACACCTGAATTGCACGAAAGGTCTTAATATGGGGTGAAAGTTCTTAAAATCGCTAAACTAATGGGGCAAACATTTTATAATATCAAAAGCAATGGGGCTAAACATGAGGGAGAAAGGGGTCAAGAAAAAAATCCCTCAAGTGGAGACCTCTTTAGTTTGTTCCTTAGACCTCCATCAAGCTTATAATTACAGTCCCTAGACCCCTTTTCAAGATAAATTTGTACATTTTTCGGTAGAAAAATTTCCAGGCCGAAGGCCGGTTCCTCTTAAATTACAGACTCGCTATCGCTCGTCAGGCAAAAATCGACAGCTAAAAGGCACGAAAGGTCTTAAAATCAACATAAATAGGGCGAAAGTTCTTAAAATCGCCAAAATAATGGGGTGAACGTCTTAAAATCTCAAAAGCAATGAGGCTAAACATGAGGGAGAAAGGGGTCCAGAAAAGTATCCCTCAAGTGGAAATCTCCCCTTAAGGAGAGATTTCCACTTGAGGGATTTTTTTCTGGACCCGTTTCTCCCTCATGTTTAGCCCCATTGCTTTTGATATGTTAAGACGTTCGCCCTAATAGTTTTGACATTTTAAGACATTTTGCCCCATTTCTGTCAATTTTAAGACCTTTCGTGCCATTAAGGTGTCGATTTTTTCCTGGCGAGCGATAGCGAGCCTGTAATTTAAGAGCAACCGGCCTTCGGCCGGGACATTTTTCTACCGAAAAATGTACAAATTTATCTTGAAAGGGGGTCAAGGGAGAGTAATTTTAAGCTTGATGGAAGTCTAGGGGATCAACTAAAAACCTCCCCTTAACAGCTGAAATCCTGACCATAACCCCAGGGTACAAGCACTATGTGTAACACTGGGTACGACCACTTGGTACCGGTACCAACCCTACCAGTATCACCAACCACTTCCTATTGTACTGACACACAGTGTAAAGTACAGTCGCGCTAGTAAGTCACGTCCCAGCTCTTATCATTACGTTTGGCTGGCTCTGTGCTGTGTAATCCATGTCGGTGTCAGATGTTGAATAGGGTGGGTCAGTGTATAGGAACGTGGTTGTACATCTCAGTGTATAGGAACGTGGTTGTACATCTCAGTGTATAGGAACGTGGTTGTACATCTCAGTGTATAGGAACGTGGTTGTACATCTCAGTGTATAGGAACGTGGTTGTACATCTCAGTGTATAGGAACGTGGTTGTGTACATCTCACTCAAAACGAAGAAATCATGTGTAAATATGGCTGATACCAATTATTGATCAAAACATAATTGGTGCCGAGACATGACTTATTAGCGCGACTGTACAGCAGGAGAGGTTTTTATAGATAACATACATAATTATATAGTGATCAAATAATATTATAAATGCTTTAAGGGGAGGTTTTTAGTGTGTTTCCTAGACTTCCATCAAGCTTGAAATTACACCCCCTTGAGCCCCTTTCAAGATAAATTTGTACATTTTTCGGTAGAAAAATTTCCCCCCCCTTGAGCCCCTTTCAAGATAAATTTGTACATTTTTCGGCAGAAAAATGTCCCGGCTGAAAGCCGGTTCCTCTTAAATTACAGGCTCGCTATCGCTCGCCAGGATAAAATCGACACCTAAATGGCACGAAAGGTCTTAAAATTGACAGAAATGGGTTGAAAGTTCTTAAAATCGTCAAAATAGTGGGGCGAACGTCTTAACATTAGGAAAACAATGGGGCTAAACATGAGGGAGAAAGGAGTCAACAAAAAAATCCCTCAAGTGGATATCTCCCCTTAAGCGATTTATAAAGCAACATATCGTCCGGCTTATGTGCATACGTAACAAAAGTTCATGTGAATACTAGTGTTCCAGTTCCTCGATATCTCAATCCTTTATAACCATATTCGATCATCTCGTATCAGATATCTGGCAAACACATACATGGCACTGTGCATAAACAAAAACATTCTCTCTCTCTCTCTCTCCCAGTGAAAGTACCACATTCTCAACATTCCTGCAGTGAAGGTTTGGCATCCAACCTTTTGACTCGTCCTTATTTGGTATTACATTGTGTTTTTGTGGTTGCTCGTTTGTTTGTTTTGCTTATCATGGTTAGTAAACATACGCCAATTATTTGTAACGATTGTTTGCATGTTTCTTTTGTTTGTATTGACTTTTTTTTCTATGTCCACCCCCTTATGTTATACAGTTTTGTTTAGACGTATTATTTGTTCAATATGTAGACATTTTTCCTTGCATAATTATTCTAATGTATATATATTATTGTTTATAAGATTGTTTGAATGTTTTTTGCTTTTGTTTGTTTGTTCATCCACACGCTTTGTTTTGTCTTGCATGTGTATTTGTATATATAATCTGTTATGTATTTGTTCCTCCACACACATGATTTAGTGTAGGCTATCAATTTGTTGCATATTTACATGTTTGTGTTTGATTGGCCACTCACGCGTATTGTTTTGTACATGTTTGAGTTTGTTTGGCCACTCACTTTTGTTTTTATTAGAACTGCAATTTTTATATTTTAAATTTATAATGGCAAAAATTAAGTTAATTTTATCTGCAAGTAAAGAAGTTTTATTCACAAGCATGCTTCTACATTTTACTTTTACAACCTTCTAGAACTTTCATAAAAATATTACGTAAAAGGCAAAATTATGAACAAAAAAATAAGATTTAACACTCACCAGAAACACCAGTTCAGCAACAGCTCTACTGCATTCTAAGGGTATCTCTTGGATCGGAATTCTTGTCTAAGAAATATTTAGTTCCTTTTTTCGTAGTAAACACTTTACCCAATTTTAGTGGTAGTTTTACGGGACATTTTCAACGCCACTCCTCGCCATTGAAATTGTATAGGTAAATGTTCTATCAGTTTCAGTTTTATCCACATTAATACGCATTAAGCTATACATTCCCCTGCCTTGGGGCTTATTAACCCCTTCAGTATGCAGTCTAATTTGTAATCATTCTGATAACCATTACACTAATTGATTTAGCAATAGCAAATAATCTACCGGTACCTCTATGATTTTAAAGGGGTAAACACTCCATAAACCATCTGAATAATAGTTTAAATTACACAAGATCTAGATTTAAACATAGGTAAAAGAGTAATCTTGCTGAAGGGGTTAAATAGGTGGACAGTCTATTTATGGGAATTATAGTCCGTTACACAGATCGATATCCTAATTGGAGCGAAACTAGAACCGTTGGTAAATTTAATGCAGCAGCATTTATTTCAGAGATCAGCTTCTAGATCACAAATAAATTTAAATTGGCAGTACAAATTATTGGGCTACTGCTAATCACTTCACATAACACTACAGTACATTTGGATCGGAGTACGGTTTCTAGTTTTTCAGAAGTTTAGTTTAAGATTTGTTTTAATTATTATTAATAGTTTAGTTTTGTACAGTAAAGCTACTTTGTTTTTCCATTTGATAACCCAGGTTCGAATCTCGGGAGGATCACATGCTTCCATTAATTTCTTTGGAAAGCGTTTGGTGTTGGAAGTTAAATAAATAAAATTATTTGTTCTTTTTCTGTAGATCTTCTCACGCAAGATTTCTACCGCTAACCAATAAAGTCAGTTACACGAGCGCTTTTTCCGGCAATTGACCACTTGCGAGTTTCGTTCTATAAGGAAGTTGTATCTGTAAACCTCGATATTTAGCAGAATTACCAGCTAAAACATGGTCATAGTACATTCATAAATATATAACACCCAATTAAAGATAACTTATTAATCAGAAACCTAAATTATTATTGTATATCTATTATAACATATCAATATTTACGGCTCAAACTTCCTTATAGCCTGAAACTCAAGTGGTCAATTTTCGATGAGCAAAGATTTTATTTCAAGAAGCATTTTCGCTTTGCTTTGGATTCAGAAACTAGACTTTAAGGTAAACATTTTGGACAAAATTGGGTTGGATTCAAATATTAGCCATACATTTCAATGCCGTAGGCCTATAAGTTATAATCTTTTATTTCAGCGGATGGCAATTTTAATCCTTTAGCAGCTAATTTCTCAATACTGAACACAAAAATATGAAACTACGTCTATGCGTGTTATTAATGCCAAGTTTTAATAAAAAACAGTATTTCACCAAAACATCTTTAAAATAACTGCGAAATGTTGATGGAAACTTTGCAATCTACCATCAGATGGAAACAATAGACTAGTTATACTCTATGAATCGCTATATAGGTCGTTTTCATCGCAAATGCAATGGTCATTAGCAGGGTGTCAATTCAATGGTCATTAGCAGGGTGTCAATTCATTTACCCCATTACATTTACAGAAAACAGTTTGAAGTAAAAAAAAAAAAAAAAAAAAAATCCAGTCCAAATATTTCGGATTAAAATAAACAGCAAGAGCGAACCTGGTGATTTTTTTCAAAGTCCATATAATTGAAAACAAAAACAAAATACCGAAATGTTAGTGTTAAAGTCCACATATTTAAGCAAAAAAAAAAAAAAAAAAAAAAATGCAAAAGCGATCCCTGCTAAGGGGGTATCACACTGGGCCAATTCTAGTCATTCTTCAGCAAAAAATGGAGCTACCGCCAGTCTCCAGCACAAATCTCACCATTTGATGGAGCTAGGATGCTTCCCGCACTGGGTGGGAAGCTCCATTTTTTGATGGAGGTAGATTGTCAGCCTCTTTACAGCTCGCATTTAATTTCAAGTATATGACGTCGAAATATATATTTTGCTACATAATTGTGTGTTTTGATTGTGAGAAGGGCTGCGGATAGACATAAACTAAGTGAATTAATGCTAAAATAGCTACACCACTTGCAGCTAAATAACCACTTCCTATACCTACGCCACGGCGATTGGTATGAAACGAAAACATTCGGTTGTGTAGCAGGAGGAACTGTTTTTCAGGTGCCTATTTACTAAGAATCATTGAACAATATATTTAACCTAGCCTAACCTAACCTAGTATATTAGTGGACTATTTATGAATGTAAAATGTACAAATATATTGTAACAATACCAAATTATTGAGATAAACACAAGTCTACCCGCATACACAGGATTATGCCTACCAAGCATTCTACAACCTCCGAAAAGTTCAAAATATTTCCTCATATATGCTCCAATGTCTCCAAATATAAAACATAATCACTCAAACTTGTAGATTGAGTCCTATTGAAATATAATTGTCGATATAAATCCATATTACTCTAAATTCATTAATCGATTTTAGGAGTATGGTTGGTTGTTGGAAGGAACATAATTATTGGTGAAACAGCACAATATAAACGATCGTTTAGTGCCGAGGTAACGATAGGGGCTCCGTCAGGCTATAGCCTATATTTTGCGAAAAACTTCCTCATAGCTACTTATATAAGCTTCAAACGCAAAACATAGCAACATTAACGTATAGATTGGGTCCTATTACACAAAGTTTGTCAATATCAATCCATATTATTCTAGTTTAAGTGAAACCACTGTTCTATAGCCTACGCCACGGCGATTGGTATGAATCGAAAAAGTTCAAAATATAAATTTCCTCATAATTTATAAGCTTCAAATTTAAAAAAAAATTTACACTAACGTGTAGATTGAGTCATATTGCATTATAATTGTAGATGTAAATTCATATTACTATACATTACAGTATAGGTGAAACGGACCAATATAGGCTAAGGTCGGACGTTGTTTTTGTTGTGTCGGAGACTCACGCAGCCGTGTGTGATAGAATTTGCCGGCGCTACTGACTGGAAACGGAGACTGGAGATTGGAGAATGAAGAGAATTTGGCCCAGTGTGATGCCCGCTTATAGAGAATGGTCACAAAGCCTACACATCGCAAATATGATGGCCACAAAGCCTACACATCGCAAATATGATCTCATTATTAACGAAGAAATGAAAGAGCGAATCCGGTATGAAAGTTAAAAGTCCACAAATATTAGCTTAGTGAAAACCGCAAGAGAGATCCCAGCTAACGAAAATTGCCATAAAACCTAAACCTCGCAATAAGTAACTCTTTAAACAAATACACAAATGCAATAGCGCATACGGTTCGAAAGTTAGTCTACAAATATTAACGCAGTAAAAACAGCGAGAGCGATTCCAGCTAGACATGGCAGCAAAGTATATGCATCGCAAATATTAACGCAATTCTTCCTCAGCTGCAGGCGCCTGCAGCTTCTTCTCTTCCAGGTGGCACAAACATGTAGGGTTGTATTTCATATAGGCCTAGGCCTACATAGCCCAGGTGGCCTAGGCCTAGACCTAGTTCTTGACTTGAAGCTGATGTATAGTGATGAGCGTAGTGTAAAGTGGTACCGACTGCTTCAGTCCACTGTATAAGTGGCATTTATACTAGGCTATGGGTGATGCCCTCCAGGCTCCACCCCCAGACTATATCTACCCCCATTCTCACACAGGTGATAATGAACCTCCAGCACAACATGGTAGGCTAGCTTTGACAAGCTAGTCGCACTTACTGCTAGTACACTGGTGATGAAACGTCCATACCCCATCCCTGCTATATTAGCTTTAATTTTACGTATGAAGTCCGGACTCCTTTCTACATGCAGCCGAGATTGTTATACCCACCCACATTCTCACAGTTCATATACCTTGCGTGATAATACACCCTCAGTACGAAAATACAATGCTAAGCTAGCTCCACTTAATGCGACACACCAATCCCCCCCCCCCCCCACATAAACAGCCCTTTGAAACGTATGTTTACCATTTCAAGGGTATCATAAGTATGTAGAGTCCTGTTAACTTCGTCTATAGACGCCATTTTGACTCTTGTATTCGCACTGTAGATCATACTATGTTATTGTTTGTACATTATATTATTAATCTGATGCTACTAATACAATTATACTAATATCGCTTTCGCTATCACTGGCTACCATCTAACTCCATCAAGTGTGACTACTACATTTTAAAGAAAGAGGTTGGAATCAAGATGGCGCCCTGTGGCTGGACTCCAAGTGTTACTATGTTTATAAGGGTACTCCAAGTACCTCAGTGACGTGGAGTACACACATAACAAAGCCACTCCAACAGCTTCCTCTCTCTCCAACACCCCTTCTCCCCTCTCAACACTCTTCTCTGAGCTAGTGCCGATACAAATGGCCAGTCCTGTATAGAATCGTGAGGTTCAGAGTCGTAAAGATTCCAGGACGAGCTCCATAGAAACTGAAACTGAAACTGACCTCAGTGACGTCACGATATTTACCCCCTCAAAAACACAAAATTGCATACTTACTTGGTCATACTTGGTAGAATTCCGTCCTCTGTGGACGCAGCTAAAGTGGACTTCCGCTGCAGCCAGGCAGCTCCGCAACTCCCTCGTTCTGTCTATTTACTAACGAGTTGGATGCGGTGCTGGGATATCCTGGTATTGGGGGCTCGTCTAGTACTGTAGCCAGCCATCGGTCCAGCTGACGCTTGAAGGAGTCTGTCGTGACTCCCATCAGTTCCCGGACGGCCTTTGGTACAGTATTGAAGAGGCGAGCCCCATTTTTGCTGAAGTTGTTGTGGGCGACTGTTGCTATTTTCTGAGAGGTAGCCTCAGTCCTCTTGATGTAGCACAGTACAACATGGGTAAAAAGTGGAGCAGAGTTGACGAGCTAGATGAAGACAAAGTGGCTGTGGTAGACATGGTGCTCGGGTCAGAGACCAGAGCAGGAACAACAGTAGGGGAAGAGAGTCACAGGTAAAAATCGTGCAGGAGTCGTCACCAAGTAGTCCAACTGATGTCTCCAAATAACAGAAGATACACCCACAAGAGGACCATAATTAGAGGACAGGGTATCATATCAAGTGCACTACCCTAGGTTATCTACCTAAATGTACGCTCAACCCCCAGCACCTTAAGGGTGGTCAGTCCGTCGACTTCAGACCCAACACTGATGGCAAGGTTCAACATAAATATTTCCCCTCGCTCAAATGCATCAAGTACAGTAAACTCCCTGTTATCCGTCACATATCAGCCATGGCCGTGACGAATAATGCAAAAAGACGAATAATGCACCCCTTGCCCTTGAACCCCACGAACCAGTCTAGTTTTGTTTACCTGACGGTGTCCCCCATTTTATCGATCGGACTAGTAGTGTCGTACGGTCATGCGTACGTTACATACCGTACAGTACAGTATACCGTACTGTATACAACAACAGAATATAATCGGCGGGTGCCCAACCCCGAAAAGGTTGAAATAGGGGAGCTATCCCCCCGCCAAAGGCGGCTTTCTAGGGCCTTTCCTAGCTGATGCTGAGAGGATTGGGTTCTAGTCATGTGGTGATGGGCTGGTCTATCAGAGTGAGAACTGAGCGATCTCTGCCATACCCATAGCTTACTCTGACTGTTCCTTTTACTTATATATTTTCTAGATCTCAAGTGACGGCGTCTCTAACGTGGATTGACCTCCCAATCTACCAAGATTGGAAGCCAAAGGGTCACATTTTTCCCTTGCCCCTCAACTTTCTCTTCATAATTGCTGAGGGGCACAGGGCCCTGGGTGGGGCTTTGGTTTCCCGGGCGTTTGCGCACCCTCCTCAGCTCCCCGCCATGGAGTGGCTTCGGTCACCCAGGCTATATTGTGGTCGGCGGGTAGGGTTCTGTGGGGGCGCTCAGTTATGGCCTTGGCCTTGCTCGGGGCCTTGGGGCTGTTCGGCCAGGCAGCATGGGGAACAACAACAACAACAACAACAGAATATAATAATAATACAGGTACAATAATAATAATAATACAATAATAATAATACAGTAATAATAATCATCATCATCATCAAATCTGACGCCTCGCTTCCAGAGGAAGCGCCCCAAAAGGGATGGCCATGGCAGAAACTGCCTCCAGGCTCCCAGACATGCCCCGACTGACCCACTTCACAGTGCCATTTCCACTAGGTGGATTATAACCATGAACACTGAAGGAGCAGACCCTCACCCGGATGGCAGTTCCACCCTGGCTGGAAGCATACCAAGCACAGAAATTTTCTGGAAATAGGAACCAGTGGTCCACTGCTCCAGAGGCTGATTGCACCACCAAAGTGGCGGGCAGTGGGGTCGCCGCATCCCTACGCCAGAGAGAGAAAGGCCAACTTGTGCCAGTGGGCTGTGAGAGAGAGACACTAGGGAATCATGGGGCACACCATTATGGCCCCACTGCCTTCACCACTCTCAAGAAAAAAGTTAGAAATAAGAATGATGATAAAGGTACAGTCAGAAAACGGCTATGGGAAGTAGAGGACACCAACCCTCACTCTGATAAATGCAGCCCACCACCAATAATAATAATAATAATAATAATAATAATAATAATAATAATAATAATAATAATAAAGTAAAAAGAGTAAAAAAAAAAAGTAAGTAAGAAATAATAATACTGTAGGCTACAGTAATAATAAAGTAAGAAAAGTAAGAAAATTATGTAAGTAAGAAAAAATAATAGTCATAATAAAGTAAGAAAAGTAAGAAAATTGAGAGCGAGCCCTTCCTTTTCAATCAGGTAATTAAGCTTGGCGCGAAACTCGTCAACCCCCACGTCTGAGGCGTCCAAAGCTTCGCCGTGAGTTTTCTTGTTAGAAAGGCCATGTCGAAGTTTAAAATGATTTAGCCAACCTTCGGAAGCCTTAAAGTCAGGGATGTTCAGAAGTTCAGTGGCAAACTTCTCTGCCGCCGCTTTGAGCTCCGTCGCTCTCACCAGGACGCCACTCCCGCGTTGCTGACGATACCACTTAGGCAAGCTTGGTCAAAGTCTTGATATTTAGGTTTTGCCATAGTTTTTCTGCACATACGTCGAGAGGTTATTATTATTATTATTATTATTATACGAGATGCCGAAGTCTCCAACCAGGGTGCAGAAACACCATCAAGATGAATCCACACAACACACCCGGAGGCACTGGAGAGAGACTACGGCAACTTAGGAAAAAATAAAAACATATACTGTATACTGTACTGTACATATACACATATTAAACACAGATAACATATTATGCAGTGGAGGATATCAAGTATAAATATAATACAATAAAATAGAATAAAATAAGTTTAAAAATTAGAATTAATGCTGCAAAAAAGCATTAACTCTAGACTTAAAAATGGAGATATGAGCTGAATAATACAGTCATAATAAAGTAAGAAAAGTAAGAAAATGATGTACTGTAAGTAAGAAAATTGAGAGCGAGCCCTTCCTTTTCAATCAGGTAATTAAGCTTGGCGCGAAACTCGTTTGTTCATATTGGTCCTGGTACGCACTAATAGCATCCTCAGACTTTCTATTGTCCTATAGGGTAATCCGGGCCACACCGAAATGTTCATAAATGGGTCGTATTGGCCACCCCGCATCTAACTTTTCAAAAAAAAAAATAAATAAATAAAAATCCAGGGCGAGAACTTTCCTTTGCCGCTTAGGGGGTGGTGGGGCCATACACAAAATCACTGTCACACTGGCCAGAATGAGAAGCCATTGTAAGAGGCATGGTATGGCAAAAAATTCCACGAATTCCATCACTTATCACAGTAACACACAACACGAGACGAGACGATACAAACGCTTGGGGTGGCGGACTACTGAGGCAGAGTGATTCCGCGGAAAGGTGGAGGCAGTACGGGAACACACACGCTGCCTCTGTGTGCGGGCAGGTATGGCTAGAGTGTGCATTGTGGGGACTGCTCAGCTGAGGCGGGGAATTTGACTTACGGCTCGGCGCCGAATAACGTTGATTTATGCCGAGTATTGAATTATTTCAGCCAGTTCACGTAGGACGAATAATGTTGTATGACGAATAATGACGCAACGGATAACAGGGAGTTTACTGTACTCCAGTTCTACGGGTGGAAGGGAATGCCGTCCGCAACCACCCTACAATAAAGTTCCTGAGAATCAGTCCAGTCGTCAATGATAGGGGGAGAAAAACAAGGAAAAGGAGACGCCGACAGCATCCGAAACTTACAAGGTAAACTAATTGCCCTATCAGGTGAGGCCACCAACCCCGCTTCAAGCCACGTCACCATGAAAAGGCAGGTCCCCAGCGACAGGGAGCGAAACAAAAAAATATCTATATCTTTCCTTCTTTATTTCTATTTTCATTTCAACTTTGTCCCTCTCTTGCTTTATTGTCCAGCAAAGTCCCTGTAACAAGGGCACGCCCTAGCCCTGTCAACCAAGGGAGTGTACACCGTTAAAAACTGCATCTGTCATGAGGAAAATAACAACAATGATATTATATTTCATCTTTATTTCTCTATAAATTCAACTATAAAACTGCTGCATAAGTCTTCTCATGTGTAGTTATTAGTTGGTATACATGACCTGATATGGCAGTTGCTATGACCTGACCTGATCTATTCAGTGCAAATAGTCAAAAGCAATATTTCCTTCCCACTTCTGCACTATGTGAATTTATAAACACAGTTCATTGTAAGCTAGAACACCTGAACTAGTGTCAAAATAATACAAATGTTTAATGACCCCGGTGGCCACTTTGCTTCGTTTCTACCTGTTAATCACCAGTTTCAGACTAAATGTCCAATAGTGTGGCTTCACCTATTCACATATTTCTCTTCATTTAACACAGTAGTTCATCATATTGTAAATTTAATATTTAATTGGCTATAAACATTCGATTGGAAGTTTGTGTAGAATGTATCCTATACAGGTACAACCAAGTTGACGTAACTATTTCTGGTTACAGGCACCACCCAGGGGTCAACCCACTGGAAATATTTATCAGGTTCTGTCAGTAGGTCAATTACAGGTCCCTCTGCCACCTCAGGTCTCTCACAACGCCTTAGCTATATTCACAATGAAGGTCAAGATCAACCAGATATAATATACTGTATAACCAACACACTATGTCCTCAAACACACAGGTTATATTCCTCAACAACATTACTTCTGGTGGAGCTACAATACTTAAGGGGAGATCTCCACTTGAGGGATTTTTTTCTTGACCCCTTTCTCCCTCATGTTTGGCCCCATTGCTTTTGATATTATAAAACGTTTGCCCCATTAGTTTAGCGATTTTAAGAACTTTCACCCCATATTAAGACCTTTCGTGCCATTCAGGTGTCTATTTTATCCTGGCGAGCGATAGCGAGCCTATAATTTAAGAGGAACCGGCCTTTGGCCGGGAAATTTTTCTACCGAAAAATGTACAAATTTATCTTGAAAGGGAGTCAAGGGGTGTAATTTTAAGCTTGATGGAGGTCTAGGGAACAAACTAAATACCTCCCCTTAACATCTGCACTCATAATTATTGAATAATTCAATAACAATGAAAACTGAATAATTTAATAATAATAAATACTGATTTATATTGCTTACTGTATGCTAATACTGTAATTATGCATGCCGATTGATTTTTGACGATACATATTGATTTTGTTGATAAAATACAGATCTGTTTATATAAATACTGAATGATTTAATAAAGATAAATACTGTACTACCTAATTTAAATATTAAATTATTATTATATATACTTTGAGATTCAGGCCATACCTGGAACATCTTCTATCTCCTTTTATACCTGCCAAAAACTGGTAACTAATTGAGACCTTGGAAATGGCTAAAATAATCTATTATATTAGCTAATTTGTAATTTGTATGTTGGTCAATTAGCTAACCCTGTTTTCCATTATTAAGGAAGTTAAGCTAAAATTAATAATTTGCTGAAAAACCTTGATATTTTGGTGGGAAAACAAGAAAGCGGCATCAACTGGATATGTCTATAATGTAAACCAAATGGTACTAGTCACGGGCTATTAGAAACACATGAAGACTGTCAAGGAAATGTGATTATAACTTCTAATTACAGTTTAAGACCAGTATATTTTGGCAAGCTATTAATTTTGACAGTACGTCCTAAATGGCGAAGATTTTCTAATTCAACTACCTTACAAAATCACACGAGGTAATATTAATTGTCCTGCTTATAAATACCTTCTTTTTATTATTGTCAATCACCGAGAAAGAATTATAAATTAAAATGTAAAACTTGCAAACTAAAATGAGGTTATAAATACGAGCCCAACACAGCTGCCATCAAAGCTAAATTAATAATCCAACATAACAGCTGAATTGGGTATCATAATTCACTCAAGAAAAAAATATGAATAAAGTGTCTCTGCGTGGTTGATTTTCTTCTAAGATTCGCTATATCTATACCTTTCTCTATTGCACTACTTGTATCTCCACATACAATACTATTCAACAGATCAACTCCCACTTTCTTTACTTAATACCTGTACTGTACAATGGAAACTGATGAAAAATTATACAAGTTCACAAATATACAAAGAAATCCTCAAGATCAAGCGGCGATAAAATTCTCCATGTTCGCGAAACCAACTGAATCTTGACTCTCAGGCGACTGGTTGGATCATCAAGTTCATGTGTGATAACCCAGGTTCGAATCCCGGTGGATCACATATATGCTTTCATTAATTTCATAGGTGTTTGGTGGTGTGGTGAAATTAATAAAAAATAGATTAAAAGGGGTCTGCTGGAAACTAGAAACTGTGTGAGAAAAGTGAAGGGAATAGTGGTGGTTGGTGAAGTGTAACATGATGATGTGGATGGCCAAAGGATTTTTAGGCATTTAGTCATGTGATAAATAGAATAGTGTGATAGTGCGAGTTAAGTAGTAATAGTAGTATACTATAGTGATGAGTGTAGTGCTGATAGTGGCTGAATGTCCTAATTAACATCCTAATTTTTTTAAGGCATTGTGACATGATTGCATGTATAAGCCTTGTTGGAGGCATTCCATGCGTCATCCCATGTTTTCTTCCGTCTATCTCTATATGCTCCACTCCCTTACTTATATACAGTACACTTGTTGAAGTTAAGGCATCTACACCTTGGTCGACTTGGAAGTCCACCATCTCCACACCTCTCCTTGATCCAGATGTACCCTACTGTAGTTGGTCAGGGATTGAGTTGGACCACAGGCACCTGAGTAGATGCTTGTGCGTCTATACAGGTATCTATATGTATATATATTATATATACAGTACATGTAGATACCTGTAAAGACGCACAAGCATCTACTCAGGCGCCTGTGGTTGGACCCTACTCCTCTTGAAGCTTGTCAGATACTTTTACTCTTGGTCGCTTATTCTGTACTGTTGTTCACCCAGTTCTCTATATCTACCTTAATAATGACATGTTTAACTCCCAGACGCCCTCTCAACTCCGTCCTCATATTGTGATTCTATCATTCAAGGAAACTCATGGTGATGATCAAATCTGTGTGATGGGGATATCAGTGTACAAGCGACGAGTGTAGTGGTGAATAGTGTGGAGGAAAGTTGTGTACTAGTGATGAGTGTGGTGGTGAATAATGTGTTCAGAGGTGAAATAGTGACCTACTACATCCGAATGTGAATGTAGTTTTATTGCAAGTGTGATAACTGATGAAGGTTTGAGCTATGAGCAAGAGCAGCTTAGTGTGAATATAATGCCATGACATTGTATAGCTGAAGTCAGAAGTATATTTTACACTATGTTGATAATATTTCAGACAGACGTAACGCTTTGAGACTATAGGGTAGCTAAAGTAAGTAAGGTGCAATAACTAACTCTGAACCATATCCTATTCCTTCGCTCACAACCCTAGCACACCATGTTGCCTAAGAGTGTCTCTGTGGAACCCCTAACAGACTGAACTGTACTGAACTTATATTTTATGTTGGTTCACAAAGATTGAATCAGTGTGCTTCATTATACTACGTTCAAATTAAATATGGCAGCAAATTCAACCTTACACCTCAAAGTTACTACTGATTATTTCAATTTACCGTACATCAATCATTTGGACATATAAAAGTTCTCCATACATCAGCACCAAGGGCCATTTCACTCAAAACTTCCAACCAATCATATTTATTCATAATCATACTTATGGAGTCCGAATTTGCTGCCAAGCTCATTTCAACGGACTACAATATTGTTAACGCTCACTGTTTTACGTGTATCAAATTATATAGCATACCATAAAAATCTGGCTCAACTGTTTGTGAGCAGTGAGCAGTTTGCATACCTCTGTGGCAAATGTTTTTGATTGTGCTGGAAGACTCTATATATATGCCCAAGATCTTTGGTCAGGGATTATTTATAAAGGATTGATCAACACCAAATGGAATATGAGACACTATCCGAGGCCACTGTACATATGGTTATTTGCTTTACTTTGTATAATCACTTAGGTTATTGTTGTGGTATCTATAGACTTTGTGAGAGTAACAGTGGTTGTGGTGATGGTAGTTAAGTTAGAGTTAGTGGTTGTGGTAGTGCTGATAACGGTTCTTGGCTAATGCTAACACTAGAATATTGTACTGCAACATGCTTCTCACTCATATAGTAAGAATACCAGTATTAAGTCACTGCCACTTTTTCTGATTTTTAAAAGTATGACTATGTGAGAAGGTGGCAGATAATCACGGTGAAAAATAATTAGGATTATCATTTAACATTGTATCTAACACCTGAAGGTGCCAGCTGAAATGAAAAACGAAACCATTAAGAAAAATAAACTTGAAAGAAAGACAGTTCCCTGTATTAGTATGCATGAATGGCTAACATTTGCCAGCAATAAAAAAAAAAAAAATCTAACATCCAATACTCTGCATAGAAATATGGCATTAATTCATATGATGGTATTGAAATATAATTTTGGTATAATCTGTGAAGTGAATTATAAATGAACTTATAAAAGATATGAACTCAGTCTGGTCATTTGCTTAGCTACAATTCCTATACTAATTCTTCAGATAGTGTTACTATCAATAAGTTAACACTACAGTATCCTGTTGTTAAAAGAAAATGCACTAGTTAGGTGCGCACAATTTCTATGAGCAAGACCCTTTATGGAGAGGAAATGGGAAATCTAATACTGTAGACATAAGTGACTGTAACAAAGGAATTATTAGAGTGAGGGAGAACACGGATTTTGTAGAACAAGTGACCGGAACAAGGATAAAGTAGACCAAAGTGACTGGAACAAGGAGAGAAGGTAACAATGGTTATAGAAGCAAGGATTTGATTGATAAACGGAAGAGGGTGAATTTGGGGAGTAAGGAAGTGACTGGAGGGAAAAAAGATTGAAGCAAGAAGACGTTTCACTCAGTAGACCCAAGTGACTGGGACCCACTGGGGTTCAGCAGCCAGGCGGTCGAGAGCCTCCATGATCTGTGTGAAGGTGTCGTTCAGGTCATTGTTGGGGATCACCAGGTCGAAGTAATTGTCATACGCTCGCTGCAACTTGGCACTTTCTTCTAGGGTACGTTTGAAGTCATCCTCCTAGGGTACACATGGAGAAAGAGCAGATTAGTATACATGAAGAGAGGGAGATAATTAGTATACATGAAGAGAGGGAGATAATTAGTATACATGAAGAGAGGGAGATAATTAGTATACATGAAGAGAGGGAGATAATTAGTATACATGAAGAGAGGGAGATTATTAGACAGACAAAGAGAAGAGCAGTAACGTCAATAAACCAAGGTTTGAAGTATTTGTGATATACTCGCTCAAATCTCAAGCGGACCCGTTCCCTCATAGAAGGACAACCTGTGAAAGTTTATTAAA
This sequence comes from Paralithodes platypus, assembly GCA_032716605.1. NCBI lineage: Eukaryota > Metazoa > Arthropoda > Malacostraca > Decapoda > Lithodidae > Paralithodes > Paralithodes platypus. The sequence continues at coordinate 1,121,838 of CM064540.1, forward strand.
GGCCTTACAGGATTGATCACTCAACTTAGGGTCCGTCTGACTCCGAAGCCCTCTACAGTATGTATCTATTTAGCACCATTTATTCAACAATGGTGGGTGGCTAGTCCATCCACCAATGTGCTTAACCCTGAAGTGAGCAGTAATTTTTTTTATAAAGTTTACTCCCCTAGACAGGTTGCCGACCAAGGTTGACGAGTCCCATCCACCCGGATTTTTAAAAGGTTGTCTCCCCTAGATAGGTTGCTAGCCAAGGCTGACAAGTCCGATCCACTCAAAAATATTACATCTGGGTTCGAGCCCTCGCTGGGGCATGACACAAAATATTAATATGTATAATAGTAAATATGCTGGTGAAGAAATGGATGAAGATGTGTGACATTGACTGCAATAATATTATTATATTGTAATGCAGTGTTTCACATCTTTTTTTACCGTAGCCCAAAATATTGAAAATATTTAGCCTGGCGACCGTCAGGACAGAAACATAATTTCAGCGCTTGTTACTTTAGTTTTATCCGATAAGTTTCACTGAATTTTAATATAATTGATAAATACATTTTAGATTTCTTTTGATCCAATAAATTGAAAGGCACAGTTTCATGTAGATTTAATTCATTGTAAAATTTATAGCAAAGAAAAGCAAACTTTTGTGATTGTTTCTTTGCTGATAAATCTAAATGGCTCTTTATATTCCAACATTGTGATTTAACCCCTTATTGGCGGCGCTCAACTTAAGTCGTGCACCAATTTGCAGCAAGTTAGGAGCATTATTAAGGCTTTTAAAGGGTTAAAATCGAGTGCAAATGGCCGGGAGCGCAGCGGGCCAGACAGCCGATCCCAGGGCTTACCGCCGCCCATTAACTCATGTTCCCTGTGTTCTCGAGAGGCCGGCAGTGTAGCCAGTAGTGAGCATAGCTGGGAAAAATATACCGCTATACGCTAAACTCCCATGTTCGTGGCACCACTGCAAGAGAACCACGAGTGCTACGTAGCTCGTTCTGGTCTCATTTTGAAGCTTTTAGCGCCTAGTTTTTTGCTGAATAAATTTCTTTTCATGCAGATACTTGATTGATCATTCAGGAGGGCCTGAATATGCCCAAATGAGCCCAAAACACCCCGCTAGACAAGGGTTAAGTATATTGGTAATAGTTTTGATGGAGTTAAATTAGGAGTTTTGAAGTGTCAAGTGTGAGCAGTGAAATTAAATGTTATCATTTGTCAAGTTGTCTTCTGTCAACTCAATTATATTTATGAATTCTGATTAATTAAAAAAATATTAAAAAATAAAAAGTAATGAATATTAGCGATTGATCAAATTATTTTTAGTAAAAACAGCTTAACCCTCAAGACCTGGATAGCCTAATATGAGTTCTCACCGTGTTTGCACCGTGGAATCTCATATGAGGCATTGCTCTATAATTGAATAGCGCCTGCACTAAGTTTTCGGTATGGGGGTGATTGCAGCACCACCAAGCACAAAGCGTCACTTCATATCTATCTCGTCAAATACAGGGACATTATGGACAAAGTGGCTTCCTTCTGTCCATGCATACACGTCAAGTTGTCAACCTTCAACACACCCACGCCAGTGCTGACCACCAAGGGCAGGCTGAGCTGCACGCTCATGACCAGCATGCCAGCCACGTCCTAGAGCAGGACGGCGTAGGGGGTAGTCTTCTTGGTCCTCTTCTTCCTCCTCTTCTTCGCTTGGGGACTCCATTTAGTGCTCAAGGAGTTCTGGGTCATTCACATCCTCCTCTTCACCAGATGTGTTCACTTCAGGCGGGGAAATGCGAGATGCGTGGGAAGCGAGGAGTCAAGGAAAGTGGTGTGCGTAGGTGTCCGGGCTGAGAGGGGTGCACGAGTGCCCCCTTGAAATAAAGAGCGACGACTGCGTAGTGAGAGTTGTGGGGAATAGTGGGGGGGAAATGAGGTGGTACTATGAGGAGTCTGGGGTTCTGGAAGTGAGACGAAACTGCGCGTCCTGTTGATGATCCCGGGTCCACGTACGGAAACAATGGAATGCGCATGCATGGTTTACTCTCACTCTCGTTATCCACATCCTCACTATCACCCTCAGTTCCTGTGTCTATCTCCTCCTCCTCTCATGCTTTCTTTGCTGCACTTTCCATAAGTGTTTCCTTGTAAAGATAATCGCCTAGTTTCAAGGGCGAGCAGGGGATGGGCTAGGCTCTGCGATTGCACTCTCACTTTCAAGTACACTTTGGAGTTCACTAACCTCCTGAATTACATATTCATCATCATGTTACTTCTTCCTCTTCACCACTGTCTATAAGTTCCCCATGTAGGTTGTGTAAGCCCTCAAACCACCCTACTTCACTCACCTCGTCTTCACTATTACTCACACTCTCAAACTAGCCACTGCTAAGTTCATATAAATCAGATTCATCTTCTAATGCCACAAGTTTACGTCTAATGGCAGAATAAAGTTTCTGGCTTCGCGCGACACTTTATATAATCACCAGCGGTAGGAGTATAGGTCGTATGTGGATGCATCGGTTCAGATGCAGTGGAACATGTGGATGGCTGTGCATCCATCTAGGTGGGTAGACAAAGACTGATGCTTGTGTGTAATTAGTGCTCAGTGGCACTGCCTTGGTAAACAAAACTGACTGTGCGCGCTATTCAAACCGCTGAAAACTATTTCTGTCATATGGGTATGATTTACCACATTACATTTGTCCACAATATATACTAATGCAAAGATATACCACATTACATTTGTCCACAATATATACTAATGCAAAGATATACCACATTACATTTGTCCACAATATATACTAATGCAAAGATATACCACATTACATTTGTCCACAATATACTAATGCAAAGATATACCACATTACATTTGTCCACAATATATACTAATGCAAAGATATACCACATTACATTTTGAAAGTCTAGTTCACTACTTGCATGGGACAGCCATTTTATGCTCTCCTTGATGTGTCAACGGTTGGTCTCCCCACCACATACAGTTTGAATCAAAGTTTACCCATTATCACAATTATTTCCTCTTTACTTGTCCAAATATCTAACCACTCAAGAAATGTATCAGCATATTAATATCTTCAATAACCAGATATCTTCTTAATACTGCACACACAATTTCAACTCATTGTGGTACATCAACATAGCTCACCCTATTCATGATAATCTTTTATACATACAGTTTCACTATGAACAAATGCAGACAATCTATCTATAGATATATTAGTCTATCTACCCATCTATCTCCATCTAACCATCCAGATCTCTCCCTCCCCCTAATTATCCTAATACATACACATACACACACACACATGTACATTATATATACTGTATATATATATATAAATACAGTATACCGGTAGACATGCATACATATACTGTACATACGATGATACATGTGCATACAAGAATATAAAATAACATGGGTAATTAAAGTTATTGTTGATGTACACAAGATGTTTGCATGCTGTATATAACTACATCTTGATGCTCACATTAATAACTTCATAAATAACATGGGTAATTAAAGTTATTGTTGATGTACACAAGATGTTTGCATGCTGTATATAACTACATCTTGATGCTCACATTAATAACTTCATAAATGGTTACTAATCACATTTTTTCAGCATGCTGAAAGTTACCTCATAGAGCGATGCCAGAGACTCCAGGGTCCGTGCACGTCGCGAGCTGTACCGCACTGAACTGCTGCGGTCAAACTAAGGTCGCCAGGCACAGTTGATATGGACAGCAGGCATGTCAGGTCAGGTCAGGTCAGGTCAAGGCAGGCCAGGGCAAATACAGCAGGGTAGGCCAGGGCAGAATAGGACACAAAGGAAAAAACAAAAACAAATCTGGCTTAAGGACTGGCTTCGGGACAGGAAGATCAATGGGATGCTTGAGTAAAAACAAATTATAAAAATGGTTACTTCAAGGGAGTAATAAAATATAATAAAGGACATTAGCAAAACTGGCAGAGAACTGAACAAAAGACATGGCTAGGAGAAAAAAATATTTGCATGTCAGTTACAATACCATGCCAAACTCTTACAAATATCTCTAAAACATGACTGGAGGCAAGGTGGAAAAAGGTAATGCATTTGACGAGCAAAACACTACATCATTCAAAATGTATTATGGATGTAACAAAAGGGAGCTCCAAATAAAGAAAATATATTAAAATACAAACCAATGACCAAGGTGGGAACTCTGACATAATTTGGTTGCACTACAGGTACAATACAAATAAATAGTTTGCTGACAACCATCCTCATAAAGTGTGTAAATTTATGTTACTATCACTTTATCATGACAATCTTGTGTGTTTCATATTGCCCGTAACTAGTACTGTTTGTTTTACTTTGTAGAAGCACTTAGTTATTGTTCCTCTCTTAATGTACACAAATTAATATCAAGGTTTTTAGCAAACTATTGATTTTGTCTGTTCTTTCAGATACTGCAAACATCAATCCATATTCCTCAATTAAACATTTGTGAGTTTTGGGCTACAATGAAGTTAAAGCTATAGACAATGATATTTAGCAGAAATGCAAATATATATGGGTTTGAGATGGATGGGTATTGTGTTAAGTTTATTATTATTATTATTATTATTATTATTATTATTATGTGTATACTACTGTACAAACTTATATTGTAATTATGTGTATACTACTGTACAAACTTATATTAGCTTGTACTGTAGTTCTTCAAAATATCAATGCCTACAGCTTCAACTTCCTTACAGCCCAAAACTCACATATGAACAATTAGCTCTCTAATAACACATACTTCTGTAAACAAGAGTAAGAAATCTGACAAGGTGTATAAGCTACACTTAGGTTAATGTCAGATAATATTCATATATAAGTTTATAACTTAATTACATATATGAACACTACAGTCAGTTACCATCTTGTCTCAAGCTACTAAATGATGTTATGCATTCAAAACACGAGGTTAATACTGTATTCAATTTATACATGGCAGATAGTGTGGCAGACACAAAGCACGGGGAGATATATCAGGCATAGATACAGTATAAGTAGAGCTATGGAAGACAGAAGAGAATTGAAAAAATAAATGAGATGAAAGTGAAGACAAATATAATAGTAAAACTGAAAAGGGCTACTAAATGAAAATAATTTATCTAGGAAAGAAAGGAGATAGAATTCCACACACTGGGAGATTGTGTGACGATGAACCCATAACACTGCTGGTAGTGTAGAGTGACGATGTGGAGTGTAGTGTGTAGAGAAGGAGAAAAGAAGAGAAGAGGGAAAAAGAAAAGAGTAGAGGAGAGAAAAGAATAATAAAAGAAATGAAAAATATAGAAACTTAGGGAGAAAACTAAAAGAGTAGAAACAAATAGAAAACGGAAGATAGAAGTAGTACAAAAATAAGACGGAAAATACTATAAGAACATCTAAAAAAAAAATAGAGTATATAATACATTAATAGCCCTGGACCCACTGTGAGGTTGTGTGAGGATCAACCCATGACACAGACGGTGGAATAGAGGGACTTGATCTGGAGAGTGGAAAAAGAGAACGAGGAGAAGAGAAATGAGGAGAGGAGAGGAGAGGAGAGGAGAGGAGAGGAGAGGAGAGGAGAGGAGAGAAAAGATAAATGAGAAATGAGGAACAGAGAATAAAAGAAAGAAAACAAAAAGGGTCGAAATAGACATACAGAAATATAAATACGATAACAAATAATAAAAGAACATATAAAATAATAATAGCCTTGAACCCACTGTGAGGTTGCGTGAGGATGAGCCCATAACACTGCCAGTGGAGTAGAGTGACTTGATCTGCTCCATGCCGGGGGCCGCCAAGAAGATGACGTATGGTAGTAGCTCACTATTGTTGCGCAGGTACTTCAGAGACTGTCAGGTGGGTAGGGAGAGGCAACTTATTACATGAAATTTTTCTTGCGTGCTGACTTCCTACCTAGGCAAACTCTTTTGTCTCTTTCTTTCCTCTTAACGTCTTCCCTTCTTGCTGGAAGTTTGCTCTCATTCAACCTGTCCCAAAGAAAGGTGACCACTCTCAACCCTCTTAGTATCGTCCAATTGCTCTCATTTCTTGAATCTATTAAAGTTTTTTAAAGTATTCTTAATTCAAATTTTGTTAAGCATTTATCTTCCAATAATCTACTTTCAGATCGCCAGTATGGTTTCCTTAAGAGCCGCTCTACTGAGCTTATCTTACTAACTCTTGGTCAACCTCCCTTTGGGACGTCGGCGAGACGTTTTCTATTGTGATAGACTTATCAAAAGCTTTCGGTAGAGTCTGTCACAAATTTCTGAACTACTCACCTTCGGTTTCTATCCCTCTATCTGTGCCTATGTCTCTAATTTCCTTTCTGACTGTTCCATAGCTGCAGTTGTGGACAGCCATCGCTCACTTCCTCAACCTATTAATTCCAGTGTTCCTCAGGGTTTTGTCCTGTCTCCAGTGCTCTTCTAGTATTCATTAATGACCTCCTGAACTGTACTTCTAGTCCTATCCACTCATATTCTGATGACTCCACCTAACACTATTGAACTTGTTTTTCACAACAACCCAGCATGCAATCACACCAAAACTAACGTGATGAGGCCAAGGCATGCCTATCTTCTGATCAATCAAATATTTCTGATTGGGGCAGAAAAAATCTTGTTACTTTCAATGCCTCCAAGACTGAATTTCTCCTTCCACCTACCGGTCACAATCTTCCACAAGACCATCAATTAGCCTACTCTTCAACAATACACTCAACCCTTCATCTTTTTTCAATATTCTTGATGTATCTTTTTCATCCGACCTTTCTTGGAAAGATCATATTACCACTCTTGCTAAAACAGCTTCCCAAAAGTTAGGTGTGCTCAACTGTCTCAGTGGGTTCTTCACTCCAGCACAGCTTCTTGCTCTGTATAGGGGTACAGTGCGCCAATGTATCGACTATTGTTCGCATGTGTGGGGAGGTTCCACTCATACCGCACTTCTTGAAAGAGTAGAGTCAAAAGCATTTCTCCTCATCAACTCACTTCCTCTTACTAGTTCCCTAAATTCTCTTTCTACATGCCACAATGTTGCATCTCTTTCACTCATCTATCGCTATTACAATAATCAGTGTTCTTCAGAGCTCTCTCAGTGCATATCCCCTCCCTTACAGTGAGAGCAAGGCACCCACCTTTTAACAGTCTCACTCCCATTCTGTCCAGCTCTCCAACCCAAAAATTACCAAATGTTCTCATTCTTCCTTCTACTCAACAAGCGAACTCTGAAACTCTATCCCTCAACCAATCTTTCCTTCATCCTATGACTTAGACTGCTTTAAACTTTGTGTGTCCAGGCATTTTGACCCCAATGTCCCTTGAATTTGGCTCTGTCACTCTTTTGGCTTTGGGGGGAGACACTTGTTACAGGCAGCCTGCCTTTTGTCTTCTTCAAACACATAGAAAACAAATAATAAAATAGAACATTTGGGCTTCACCTTCATTAATTTGGCTTTACTATAATATTCTAATATAATTTTCTTTATCTCACTCCAACACCAAACACCTCCCAAAGAAATTAACTAAAGTAAGCATGTGATCCACCGGGATCACCTAGTAACCCAGGTTCCAATCCTGGTGGATCACATGCTTGCTTTCATTAATTTCTTTGGGAGGTGTTTGGTGTTGAAGTGAAATTAATAAAAATAGATTACCACATACAGATTTTAAACTCTCTAACCATTACACCATCAAGGCATTATAGCCAGAGAACCTTTTATGGGAACCATGCAGACCCTTAAGAAGTAACCCACTTCTAATGGGTGGACCCTGAGGCATCTAAATATCTGACTCCATAGAAAAAAATTCAGACCCAGTTCAAGGACCAGGTTCATTCCCTAAGCTGCACATCCCATTCGAGGGATGAGAACATTTGAGGAGTACATTTTGAGATTCTCCTCTTCTTGAGCTTCCATACAAAGACTTTTAATAGTGGCACAAAATGCAACAACTCCTCATTACCGAAGCCATTCCCAGGATCTGGATAACAGAACACCGCCAAATCTCTCACCTCACCATAAAAAACATCCCCGTAACACACACACACACACACACACACAAAATCCATGGTGTAACATACAACACATCAATGTCATTTAAACAACATATTACAAGTATCAAAAACAAAGTGACATAAAGACTAAGCGCCCTCACGTTACTTGCCCATACATCATTCGGACATAACAAAGAAACTACCACAACAATATCCAAACAATGTTCAGTGGTAATATGCTAACCCTGCTTGGGCTTCTAACCTCACTAAAATATATCACAACCACCTACAGACTATACAGAACAAAGCCCTCAAAATATTCACTCGCTGCACAGCTACCACACCTACAGACCATCTACACCAGGAAACCAAAGTCCTCAAAATTAATGATCACCTTGATATGAGGCACACAAATTCTCGCCGCAGCCTCCACAAACCAACACCACATGGCAGACCATCCACACACATCAAGAGACATCAAAATAACACCTAGCACTCGTTATCATACACAAATGCTGTCATCACTACCCCGTCATCCATTCCAAACCAGCCTCCAGAAGCATATCCAAACTCAAATCATGCACCGATCCATCCAGTCATTCAAAGACAACACTCAGCTACATGCAGAATCCATCAGAAACCTTCCTTTCCCATGAGGACAGAGTCCTCCTGGCTAGGCTGCAATGTGAGCACCATCCAGCCCTTATGAGCTATCAGAAGAGGCTAAATGACTCCGTCCAGGATACCTGTCCGGGCTGTAACACAACACTGCACACTATCAAACACATAATAGAAACCTATATAGCATACACCACATACGCCAATAACACAATACAGTATATATTCCTCAAGAGCCTTGTGGGAAAAGCCAGTCTCAGCTGTAGCTTTCCTTAGGAGCTCAGTGTTGTTCCACCAGGCAGCCTAGTTATCTTTTTTTAAGAGTATCTTGTCTCAATAATATACATACTGTACAACTATACTACATAACTACATACAAGTTTAAAGGCCGTTTTGTTCACAGAGAAAGTGGTTACAGTCTCGCGTTTCAATAATATATTATAATCCAGTTTCCTTATACAGTATAGCAAAAGTGACATGACGTATTCACAGAATACTGTAAAGAAGTACTGTACCTGTACTTTACTGCACCCTAGCAAATATAAACTCACCGAGGGGGAGCAATCCAGGACACACATTTTGCCGGCCCTGATAATGGTGAGGATAGAATCTAGCTTGGTGCCGTACAGGTTACCGTTAAGCTCTCCGTACTCCAGGTAGCGGTGGCCCCGTATGTCTGCCTCCATGGATGGCCGAGTGGTGAAGTGGTAGGCTTTTCCATCCTCCTCCAACTCTCGCATTGGCCGGGATGTGTCTAGAGGGAAGAGGTGGGAATCATTATAAAAGATAGGTGGAGAAGATAAAAGTTAATAAAAGAGGTCAAATTAATCAGTTGATTGGCATTTATTATACTATTCAACAATAAAGGCATGGCCACGGTTTCATGTCATTTCAACCAGTAGACCATTTCAACCAGTAGCTCTCAACTAGTGCCAAATTAACCCAGATCAATCAAACTAGTGCCAAAATATTGTACTAACCTAACCTAACCGTATTGGTTGATTTGGTACTGGTTGAAATGGTCTACTGGTTGAGTTGACCGGTCACCCATGGCCACATAAGACGACAATATTAATACATTAACGTCTTGCATGATAACATCTGTGTTGCACATATGTTAATGATGTTACACACAAAATATTGATATTAATATGTTGCAAATATGGAAGCAAACATGTTAGAGGGAAGTGGTGCAGCCATGTATGGCTGTGTCATTATAGAAAATATATTTAAACTCTGTCATAGCAATTCTTATAATACATCTATTTTTCTATTGCCAGATATCTTGATCCCCGAGGGAGTGGCCATGAATGAATCGGCTTCAGTACCATATTCATATATTTTTTTACTGAGCTGGTAAATATATTATAACATTCTTAGAAAAATCAGGTATGTATTGTTGAATTGTTTGTATAACATGATCATCAAAATCAAAATCAATTTCCCTCACCAGAACCAAACCAAACATACATACCATTTTTAAATATAAACAATTAACTCCCCAACAGTGTTGATATAATCACAGCCACATATGCAATCCCCCTCATAGTAAAACACACTCCAGAAGAGGATCCGCTAAAACTCCACTAGGAAAATAAATAATATATTTTAAAATGCCTAGATACACGCACACATGATAGACATACATGCACGTGTGACCCCTGGTCACTCAAACGTGGTTGTGTAAACAGAAACGGTTATCCCCAACTGCAACACAGCAACTAGAGTATGTGGGAGACCCTGGCTCCAGCACCAATTTCTACCTCCGTAAATCCCATAGAAATCCCAGTCAACTCACGAGGTATAATAGTGCCGAACTTGGCTGGATCCGAGGCGATGATCCGATTCTTGAGTGTTCGCCTGCCGACCCCCTGACAGCCCACCAAGACCAAGGTCTTACGCATGAACGGCGGCATCCTCGCTACTTCCTCATATAGTATAAGTTCAGCCTGGTCGTAGTCCATGCTTTGTTTGGTCGAGAACATGAGCTTCTTCTTACGCTTGGAGATCTGAGAGAAAGAAAAGGATTATGAAGTTAGTGTAATGTGTTTGACATGGAGTAGAGGCAGGGAGAGGTGTGTGAAAATGAGAGATACAGAGGGATTAGGAAAAAACAGGTACGGGACATGTGTGCAAATACAAAAATTGGTAAAAAGTGGCATAGTCAGAGAGGGGAATCCCAAACTGTATAATATCAGTTATGTGGGAGTCCCTAGTTAGCTCAAGTGTGGTCAGCGGGGATCCTCTGTGGGACTACTGTTAGGTTGTTGTTGTTGTTGTTGTTGTTCCCCAAGCTGCCTGGCCGAACAGCCCCAAGGCCATAACCGAGCGCCCCCACAGAACCCTCCCCGCCGACCACAATAAAGCCTGGGTGACCGAAGCCACTCCATGGCGGGGAGCTGAGGAGGGTGCGGAAATGCCCGGGAAACCATAGCCCCACCCAGGGCTACTGTTAGGTAGTACAATATGCTGTTACTTATACCTTACTTATACTGGCTGCCGGTTAAAGCTAAGATAGTTTAAACTTTAAACTGTGTCTCATGATTTATAAAGCTCTTAACCTCTCGGCTGCGCATGGGGGGTGTGAGACACCACACGCCTGTGCGCACGTATTTGAGCTGTTCCCATCACTAACATAGTTATTTTACCATAAATATCGTTAATACTTATTCATATGCGCCTATTTTACCATTAATATGAAGATATTAACCAGTTACAACAATAAAACAAGTGGAAACAGTGATTGGCTGGTCAAAATCGCGAAATGAAAGCGAGAGTGTGTGTGAGCCAACCTTCCACTCACGAAGCTTTGAGAGACACTGGAGGTACCTCTCAATTCTCTTCCTAACTTCTCCCCTAATTCCCACGCTTGGTAACACTGATGACAATGCCCTGCTAGCAACTCGCTAATGTTAGCTCAAAAATAGACCACAGAATAAGGGAATAACAGGGAAAATAGGTGATAATTGAAGGAGGGGGGGGGGGGGGGGGGAGGGGGGAAGGAGGGGATGTGGAGGAGTGATATTTGGCATGGCCCAGGGGCAAAAAAAAAAAAAAAAAAAAAAATTGGGGTGTTTTAAATGGATTTTTTTAGGCCCAGGATCTTAAGAGTCTTCCCGCAGTCGCCCGGGGAAACTCTTAAGAGTCTTCCGGCAGCTCCTGGGTTAATTTTGGTGAACCTAAATATCTTGGTATACATACAAACATAATTTAACCTCTAAAATGCGACAAACCTGTTTTTGAAAGTGCCACCAGTGCAAAAGATTTTGCTTCAATTCTGATTTTTTTTTTTCTATTTACCATATAAAGCAAATATGTCAGAGTGAGGGTTGGTATCCTCTACTTCCCATAGCCTTTTCTATCTTTCTCTCCCTCTACATTTCTACATTTAAAATGGCGTAGGGATGCGGCGACCCCAGCGCCCGCCACTATCTGGTACAGAAATAGCCTCCTCTGTGGTGGAGGGGTGATAATTTTCCACCACCGCATTCCTCTGCGATGCGTAGAAGATGGCTGAAGGGGATCGGAGGCGGGGGGCCAGGTATCCTTCTCCCCTTAAATAAAATCTACCCAAATAAAAAGAGACGGAGATAGGGGCGAGGGAGAGCTTTCGTGGTCGGTCCCGGACCCTAAGAATAGCAGCTTTAAATGTGCGTGGATGTAGAATGAATGAGAAGCTAAAGGACATTAGAAGGTTATTTGAAAGAAGAAAGTACGATGTGCTTGTACTGAATGAAACAAAGATGCAAGGAGAGGTTGAAGTGGATTTTGGAAATGTGAAAGCTAGAAAGTTTGGAGTAGATGAGGGAGTGAGAGCAAAAGAGGTCGTGGCTATTATTGTGAAGGAGCTGAGAGAGTTTATAAAAGAGTGGAGAGAGATGTCATCAAGGCTAATGTGGGTGCGAATGCAGTTTAAGGCTGAAACTTGAAAGGTGGGTATTTGTGAGTGTATATGGGCCAGGAAGTGATATACTGTACAGTATATATATATATATTTTTTTTGTTATATATAAAATTAGTTTGACCAGACCACCGAGTTCCACAAAAGAACTCTCATAGGGCTGGCCCAAAGGATTAGATCAAGATGGACAACTAATCAAGACAAGATAGATAGGGAAGGGCAAGAGGTGAACAAATCTAGGAAAGTGAAGACACACAGACATTTCTCGCCATTTCATTAGTTCAGCCGGACCACATGAGCTCCACAGCAGAGCTCTTATAGGGCAGGGCCAAAGGATGAGGCAAGAACTGCTACACTGCAGCACCAACCAAGAAGTGATCAAGGGCGAAGAATGAAAGATCAAGTCTAAGGTAGAAACCAATCACAGCGAGATGCAAAAAAATGCAATACTGAGGGGAAACAAGTCAGTTCGGCCGCACCAGCAACCGAAGAGACAAATCAGGTCAGGAGCCTACTACCTAGCCAGGCCAGGGAGGTATGTGATATAGGCTGCACGAGGACAACCGAATGGGACAGAATAAGAACAGAAGGGGAAAAACATAGAAAGAAGAATGAAAATCTATGCAAAATTAGTCAAGCCAACGACAAAAGCTCGAGGGGAGAGGGAAAGGGAAAACTCCCAGACCCTCCCCCATCAAGCCCCAGTCGCCGGCCCCGAAGCCCCCCAACCTCGTCAAGGGGCGTAGTAGTAGGGGGGTCCAGGAAGTGAAAAACGATAGAGGAGGAGGGTTCTTTGGAGGATTTGAGGGATTGTCTACAAGGGTTTGAAGAACATGAAAATGTGGAACTTTTAGGGGACCTGACTGCTAGTGTAGGAAATAAACCTGTTGAGGGAGTCATAGCTAGTTTTGGTCTTGATGGTGTAAACGAGAGTGGAGAAAGATTGATTGATATTTGTGGAGAGTGTAAAATGAATGCAGGTAACCCTTTCTTTAAAAAAAAAAAAAATTAGTGTAAAATGAGTGCAGGTAACCCTTTCTTTAAAAAAAAAAAAAAAAAAAAAAAAGGCATATACACAAGTACATATGGCATAGACTTGTGAGGGAAGAGATTGTAGAGAGGGCGTTAATAGATTATGTGTTGCTGACAAGGGAAAGATTGTGTAGACTGCTGGATGTGAATGTGCTGATAGGTGAGGCGGAGGGTATGTTTGATCATTGTCTGGTGGAGGGAAAGCTGAGAGTGAGGAGTTACAGGAGAATGTGAGACAAGCGTGGTGTAACAAGTTCTGTGCGCTAGTGAATTTCCCCGGAAGAACTGGCGCTTTTGAGAAACAAACACCAGATTATTATAATTATTATTAAATTAGATTATTAATATTAATTATATCAATATTGTTATCATTCTTATTAATTTTTTATAATTAATATTTGGGTGAGGACTGGTCCTATCCAGAATGAGGCTTACCATCCTCTACCCAACCTTAGCGGTTTCTGTCTGTCTCTTTTACCATCCTACTTTTCCTTCCGGGGGCAGGGGGCAGGGGGCTAGGAGTACTCCTCCCCTTGTTGTTGTTGTTGCTATTCCCCAGGCTGTCTGACCGAGCAGCCCCAAGGTCCCGAGCAAGGCCAATGCCATAACCGAGCACCCCCACAAAACCCTCCCTGCTTACCACTAATAAAGCCCAGGTGACAGAAGCCAGTCCAAGGCGGGGAGCTGAGGAGGGTGCAGAAACGCCCAGGAAACCAAAGCCCCACCCATGGCCCTGTGCCCCTCAGCAATTATGAAGGGAAAGTTGAGGGGCAAAGGAAAAATGTGACACTTTGGCTCCTAATCTGTGGAGAGGTTCAATCCACGGAAGAGATGCCGTCACTTGAGATATAGGAAATATATAAGTAAAAGGTAGAAGGAACAGTCAGAGTAAGCTATGGGTATGGCAGAGATCGCTCAGCTCTCACTCTGATAGACCAGCCTATCACCACATGAGCCTTGTAAAATTCACCTACTAGATCAGACAGAGAGGGTATGCAAAAGTGGTCCCAGACCTTAAGAATTGTAACTTTAAATGTTGTTTCTGTTCAAGCTCGTGAATTTGTGTTTTGTCTGTGTGTGTTCGTTGTTTTATGTTGTGTTTTCCCTATTCTTGCTCTGTCTTGAGTCGGCCACCCCCAAAAAAAGAAAACAAACATAGAAAAGAGGGAAAAAGAAAAGAAAATAAATTGGAAAAGTGGGGATTGGGCCTGAGTAAATAGATAGATAGATAGGTAAATAGATAGATAGATAGTTCAAGCTCTGTCTCGCGAGTCGGCCATCCCCAGCTATGGGGTATGCGAGTATATACAGACATACAATACATTATTATTATGGGTAACACTCAGCATTGTCAACCAGTTACCAAGGCACACTACAGTACTGGAAACTATTTGTGCTTGTCACTTTATGCAGAGCTTCACTGGTTTATAAAGCAGTACTGTACTGTAATTGGATTAAAAGCCCACAATTGTTCTGAGGTAGTGATACATGAGGGATTACAATGCATTATATCCGTAATAGTCTGTTTAGCTTGTGAAATTCTCCTGGGGCAGTCACCTCTCTGAAAGACAAAGTCAGCAAACTGAGAACCTGGAGTTTGCAAATGTTAATTCAAGACTGCAAGTAAGTCTACTAACCCTGGTGCCACAGATGCCGATCTTGTGAACATAGTCATACTCCTGTCTGACGAAGGCCTTTCGTCTTTCCTCCAGTAGCTGTGATGGCACCAGTCCGGTTCTTCTCCCAGCACCACTACCACTCTCCACCACTTGTGCCTGCCACCAATTGGGGTCACTCTGGTCCACAATCTGATGCAAAATTATTTAGATTAGTTATAAGATTGGCTAATGTATAATAGCTCTGTCTTCAAGGTTAGGTCAGGTATAATATAATTGTCTTGTGTTTAAGTACTGTAGTGTACTGTACTTGATTGGCTATACTGATATTTTAATTAGATGAGCTTGATAGGCATCACTAGTTGAAGAAATACAAAAAATATACAAACATTATTTATTCACCTGAAGGATGTCTCCCTTATCAAACTTGAGACCAATGTCCTGAGGTTGTTGGTCGGGGCAGGACGGCAACAGTGTGTCCTCGGTAGGGTCGTAGCTGTACAGGGCGCGCATGTAGCACTATACAGGAAAGGGGGAGGGGAGAGAGTCTGAGTTAGTTAAGATAACAAACAGTAGATCAAAAATAAAACACACAGTCTTTCAACTCTCATTTACTCTCAAATTCTCGGTGGGGTCGTTGCTGTATACTCAGTGCATAGGGTGTGCACGTAGCACAAAGGAAGGTGAGGTTATGGGTTAGCTACAACATCATTAACAACAGTCACATACATTAAGGCCTAACCTAATAGGACACAGACAAATTGTTCTTTACTTTCTTCATGCACATCAACATTTTATACAGTGTCAGATTGAAATAACACAATGTTAAGAAAAGATAAACACATGGGGATGGGCCAGTAATATAACAATATTAACATTTACAGCTTCATAGAGCTGAACTCTACCTAAAAAAGCTGCAATGTGAAATTTTGGCCCGTGTTCCAAGACAAACCACATCATTGTCGGTGGTAATTAATTTACGGAAGTTGTTGTTGTTGTTGTTCCCCAAGCTGCCTGGCCGAACAGCCCCAAGGCCCCGAGCAATTCCAAGGCCATAACCGAGCGCCCCCACACGGAAGTTTTATGGTTTCCTTAGATCGTTAACCCCTTCTGTACCGGCGACGTCTTTCTTATTTGATTTCAGCTCCATGTTGACAATTTTGTGAAGCTTGGGAAAGATATATGGTAGCTAAAAAGATTAATTGAGATAGTCTGTAGCCTTTTAATGAGTAGATGTCCTTCCTAAGTTGAACAAAATTGTCTAATAGTTGCCAGAATATAAGTAAAAGTACTGTACATCACCAGTACAGAATGGGTTAATAACTACTTAATATGATTCGGTAGTTGTTGTAATTACAAAGAAAGTACAGTACTGTACTATACTAGTGCTCCAGTACTTCTCATTGTAATTATAACATCTATAGTATCTTATTGACTGGCTAGCAATACAACAAAACTAAAGTAATTATCACCGACGATGATGAGTTTTGTCTAGGAATACGGGCCTCAAGTGGTGATTCTTTTACCACTTATGCAAACTTATACACATTATTTAAGCAATAGACATGCACAATATTCACCTTTAATTGTATCATGAGGTAAGCATAAAATTGAAAGTAAAAATATAATTAAACATAGTGCAATAACAAATATATGAGGAGTATGTATAGAGTGACATGTAGAGACAGATTGAGGAACGAAGAGGTATGTAGGAGAGCGAGACAACAGGAACGCTTATCGGCCAGAGTGGAAAGAAAGGACCTATGCTGGTATGGACATATTGAACGAATAGGTGATGCAAGGCTTACAATAAGAATATACGAGTCAGAAACAAGGGGAAAAAGATTGAGAGGAAGACCTTGGAGGAGCTGGAGAGAAGGTATGAAAAAAGTGTTGGAAGATAGAGAGATGACTGAAGAACAGGCAAGAGAAGTAGTGATGAATAGGAATGAGTGGCGAATTAATGAAAACGCGGTCGAAGGAAGTAGGGTCGGGCACCAGTTGGACTAGATAAAAGTCTGTCAGGCGCCCGGCCCGGGGAGCTGATTTATATAGGAAGGGCCCTGCCTGGAAGTATGTGGGCGGGCATTGTGGTGTAGTTACGCAGCGTGTCTGCCTACTGTGACCGGAGCCTCTCCGTGAAATCTGGGCCCAGGGAATCTTTTGCTGGGAACTCCTCATAGTCCTTGTTCTCTCGGTCTTCTCCTGAGCGACCTAAATGTGTGTGAATGTTTTTTCTTTATTATATTTTGTTGTTTCTGTTCAGGCTCTGTCTCGGGTTGGCTACCCCCAGCTATAGGGTTTGTGCCTGAGTATACTGTATACATACATACTGTACATACATATTTTTTACATATATCGAGTGGCGACGCAAGACCGTCGAAAGTTTGAAATAAGCTTGGCTTAATGGTGCTAAGGCTTATATATATATATATATATATATATATATATATATATATATATATATATATATATATATAGGTATATATATATATAAAAGCAAGCGCATTTCAGCTGAAATACTTCTGGGCCGTGAAGAGAGATGTTGAATGGTGATTTTTCTCTATATAACGTAATTCTTCATGGGTAGGATAACCATGATTACCCTGTTTCTTAGAGGTAGGCCCCCTTAAGAAACAGAAAAAGTGTTAGACAAAAACATGCACTATAACCCTTTTAATTACAAGACCATGCATAATAAAGTAGGAAGAGAAATAAGAGAAAATGAAAAATCATTATTGACAGAGTAAAATCTGCCTCATAACAGCCATTATAAGATAAACTATTAGTATCATGGTGCTGAAAGGGTTAAACTCCCATGCAATAGAAACCAATACAGTAAAACTCAACTCTTTTGGACCCTGAGGATCTAAAAACCTTGGTAGTGAGCATCCTGGGTTCGAATCCCCGGACTGCCACATGTGTTTGTTAATTTCATTAATCGAGTTTAGGAGTAAAGTTGGTTGGTGGAGAGAACATAATAACCAGTCTGGACCTTAATCCAGGAATATAACTCTGGGAGATCGAGGCAAATGTCTGAACAATGTTATTCAGTTACTTAACTCTATTATGTTCCGAGGAACTTGCTTCAATTGTGCCGCCTCTCCACATCTTTCCCCGTGAAACTAGGGCAGCTGAGAGCGCCCATGAATTTACACTTTCTCCTCCACAATGCAGAACTTCTGCTTATCAGAATTCATTTATCCCCAGAGCTACTACTCTTTGGAATTCACTTCCCTCGAATTGCTTTCCACAAACTTACAATCAACAAATGTTTAAATCCAGTTGTTACAAACATTTTATGAATGGAGGATGCCTTTAGGCACATGGACCTTTTTGTTTTATCTGTGTTTTTCCTTCCTCCGTTCATTGTCTCTTAAAAAAAAAAAAAAAAAAAAAATGTTTGAAAGAAGTAAGTGTCCTGACAACCAATATGCAGTTTGGGATTTAGTAATTAAGTTTAGTAAAATTTACCAGAACGTCCCTGACTTCCCAAATTGACGAATTCCTTGAATGTGACGATAGTGCGTAGTTATGTGTGCAATTAGTTTGCTTGGGAAACAGATTAACTTGCTCATGTAGTAATGTACACCCTATGTGGTGGATTGTGTTCTTTTATTTATAAATTATTATTTTACTTAAGCGTTGTTTCCACATAGCGATTTTGATTAGTTGTTTTGTCTTTTTGCTGTGTTCGTATACCGTAAGTTTTGGTTTGTATATTTTGCCAGTTTTACATTATAATTACCAACTTATTCATTAGAATTTGTATGAAATACCAAGGATAAATATCTGAAAGACTGACGAGCTTCACACTTTTGGAAATTTTGATATTTCAGACATGGCTTTTCTCTGATTAGTCTGAACGAGTGGGGTTTTACTGTAAGATGGAAATAGGTAAGGCTTAAACAACCCTTCCCCGTGAACAGGTACAAACTAGACATTCGAGTGAGCTGCCTCAGCATATGGAAGCATATGAGGGCCATTCATTCGCGGCCACCTCCTCTCAGGGATTACAGCGTCTGGCCATAGATAGATAGATCAAAGACATACCCAAAAACCATCACCACCACCACCACCACCACCGCAGTTGTTAGTGACCCCAAGCGAGGACTAAATCATAAAAGGACAACTTACAACAGTCTTGGTGGCATCAGGGTGTAGGGATGTTACCTGAGTGGCAGCCGGCAGGTCCCGGGAGGCTGGGATCACCTTTAGCGTCACAGAGTCGCCACTCTTCCCCACTTCGTTGTAGAGTTCCGTCAGCGTCGTTACCTGGGATAAAAGTTTAGAATAAGGAGAGAGCAGTTTTCAGATTATAAAACATTCCAGCACAACTTTTAATATAATAAAAGTGCGAAATATACTGATGTGTATGTAGAAATGTCCAGTTAAACCACTTTCTTTCGAAGTTAATTGTCCAGATATCTATATCTACCTTGAACTATCACTACAGTCTAAAAGACTGAGGCAAAGAGTTTGAAAGCCTGCCTTACTGAACAGAGCCTCCATCTAAACAATCCAAAAGAAAGGGGTTCAAGTGTATGGTCCCTAGGGGGCATTAAGGGGAGGTTTTTAGTTGATTCCCTAGACTTCCATCAAGCTTAAAAGTACTCCCCCTTGACCCCCTTTCAAGATAAATTTGTAAATTTTTCGGTAGAAAAATTTCCCGGCCAAAGGCCGGTTCCCCTTAAATTACAGGCTCGCTATCGCTCGCTAGAAAAAAATCGATACCGAAATGGCACGAATGGTCTTAAAATTGACAGAAATGGGGCGAGGGTTCTTAAAATCGCCAAACTAATGGGGCAAGCGTCTTTAAATCTCACAAGCAATGGGGCTAAACATGAGGGAGAAAGAGGTTCAGAAAAAAAATCTCCAGGTGGAAAGCTCCCCTTAAGTCAACTAAATGCCAGAGATAGACAATGTAACGATATCACTTCCTACCTGTACCCCGTTGACCTCTGTGATGGCATCCCCCGTGTGCAGTAGACCCTGCCTGTCGATGGATCCCCCGGCCATGATGCGGGCAATAAGGAGATGGCCTGTGTCATCCTGTCTTATGGACAGTCCCAGTGGCTCATCTGGTCGACGCCGCAGACCTACTACGCGCAGGGCGTCCACCGCACACCCTAAGAGGATAACAGATATATTCACTTTATTCAGGAGTCCGTAGAAGGCTGTTTCTGGACAGCATGTTGGGGTTGAAAAGGATCAGGATTACATTAAAACTTAATACAATATATAACAATAATAGAATGAAAATGTAAAACTTGCAAACTAAACAAACTAGAGTTATTTAAGGGGAGGTATTTAGTTTGTTCCCTAGACCTCCATCAACCTTAAAATTACACCCCCTTGAGTCCCTTTCAAGATATATTTGTACATTTTTCGGTAGAAAAATGTCCCGGCCGAAGGCCGGTTCCTTTTAAATTACAGGCTCGCTATCGCTCGCCAGGATAAAATTGACACCTGAATGGCACGAAAGGTCTTAATATGGGGTGAAAGTTCTTAAAATCGCTAAACTAATGGGGCAAACGTTTTATAATATCAAAAGCAATGGGGCTAAACATGAGGGAGAAAGGGGTCAAGAAAAAAATCCCTTAAGTGGAGATTAAATGAGTTTCTCGTACTAGTGCATATAATATTTCCTAAGTTTGAGCCACATATATCTAAAGTTGACATGATCGCATGAAAGTATTCAAGGAAATGCTATCTATCTATCATTTGAAATGCTATATATCTATCATTTGAAATGCTATATATCTATCATTTGAAATGCTATATATCTATCATTTGAAAGGCAAACCTGTGTTACCTAAGCCATCTTATTGGCTAGTCCTTACTGTACTGTACTCTTTTCAAATTTAGCAAATTCACATCCCATAAGTATCAGTATGAAGAACAAAACTGGTTGGTAGTGACATGTGAAATGGCCCTTGAAAATAATCAATTTAAATCTTGTCTTACGCCCAAAAGAGGAAAATATACTTAACCAAACAGGAGAAACTGTGAGGAGAAGGATGGAATAAGGTGCCAAGTTAATATGAACAAGGTATAGTGAAGGCTGGAGGTACCTGGTTCCTCAGGCATTAAGCATGGACAAGCACTGTACTGTAAATGGATGACAGGATTTAATGCCCTCAGAGGTTTATATATAGCTTCAAGTTGAGTTTATTAATTTAACCTTTAGTAATAGTATTGTTAGCAGTGGGTAATACAATTTGTATTGTTAATATTATAAATTAATCCGTTATAGTGATTTAATACGGTCAGCTCTGAACTGCACTTGTCCCAGGTTGATGTGTTGGCAAGTATAGTGTACCTGGTTCCTCGGGCATGAAGCTGGCGTTGTGGTGACAGTTGGGTGTTGGGTTGTGGTGGTTGTTGCGGCGCAGCTCAGCAATACGGTCATGGGTGTCTAATAGCGCCTGTAGAAACAATACAATGTTACGCCATGCATCACACTAACTTAGCTGTACATAAATACATAAATACACTTTAACCATTTCACTACGATGGCATTAATTTAATTATATTCTGGCTACCATTAGACATTTATGCAGCTCAAAAATTATCTCTAGGAATCAAAGAGGTAAATCTATTGCAATTAACAGTCTTCCTAAACTGAGTAAGCTTGTCTAATTATAGCCAGAAGAAAATTAAAAGACTGAGTGATCCATAGGGGGGCATAGTTATAGTCTTGTGTACTAATGGTAAAATTCAAGTACATAGAAAACAAAAAAAATTACACACTAAAAATGCATGACTGAACGTAACACTTCATTACAGTGATTTATGTATGAACATTTGATACGTTATGAAATTGTACTCTACAAGTGTACAATGTTTCTAATCGATACAGTATTTAAAAATAGGTAAAGGATAACAAGTACTGTACAGTAGGGTCCCACATAAAACGAGTCTCGATTAAAACGACCGACCTAAAATATTAATATTTAATTTTCGATCAGAACGAATGTGATCACATAAAACGAGTCCGCTGCCAAAGTGGGGCAAATCCGAGGAGTTTTCATATAAAGAGCGCCGAAATATCGTACAAAACGTACGAAATATCGTACGCTTTCATATAGAACGCCGAAATATCGTACAAAACGTACGAAATATCGTACGCTCCTGACGGAAATTTACGCTTCCAGTGAACATTGACGATATTGGGCCACCAAAATGCTGTGTTCACATAAAACAAAATCGCATAAAACGCCCTCGTTTATCTACCATATACTCGTTTTATGCGGGACCCTACTGTACTGTACAGTATACTGTAGTCAAATCCATCTCTTCTCTACTAATCATGGGGATTATGAGCTGATTCTTAGTCACCACACTACACTCTGCATTATAGTGATTACAATTTACCACACTGGTGATGGGCTGGTCTATCAGAGTGAGACCTGAGCGATCTCTGCCATACCCATAGCTTACTCTGACTGTTCCTTTTACTTATATATTTTCTAGATCTCAAGTGACGGCGTCTCTTCCGTGGATTGACCTCCCAATCTACCAAGATTGGAAGCTAAAGCGTCACATTATTCCTTTGCCCCTCAACTTTCTCTTCATAATTGCTGAGGGGCACAGGGCCCTGGGTGGGGCTTTGGTTTCCCGGGCGTTTACGCACCCTCTCAGCTCCCCGCCATGGAGTGGCTTCGGTCACCCAGGCTTTATTGTGGTCGGCAGGGAGGGTTCTGTGGGGGCGCTCGTTTATGGCCTTGGCCTTACTCGGGGCCTTGGGGCTGTTTGGCCAGGCAGCTTGGGGAACAACAACAACAACAATTTACCACATTATCGAGGCCTATGAGAGGTTAGATTCAAGTAGGGGAGTCATTCTGATAGGTAGATCGTGAATCCCACATTAGGGTGTTCCCGATCAAGTGCGTTGAATGTTGGCTGAGAATACGGCCCTATCCTATGTCTGGAAGTGAAAAATATCAGAAGTTTACCTCCAAATCCAGTTATTGGATATCTGAATAATTAACTCAGGTTTTTAAAATTTGTTGAATAAAGGTGACTGTCTGTCTAGAATGATTACCATTTTTCAAGCAATTACCTCAATCTTTTTAATTTGAACCTGTCTTTCGTACTATGTCTGGACAAAAGGTATTAAGTCCGGACCAGTTATCAAGTTTGAAAGTCACAGGTTTCTGGAAGCACAGGGTTCAAAAGAAACAAATTAACTAATTTGATTCTCTAGCTTGTTTTGGTGGGAGGATGCCAACTCAACCGCCTGGTCTGTACTTTAATTTATTTTTATAAATAATGAATAAACTTCCTTTATATCAATAGTATATTGTATACTGTACGGAGGGCCCTTGCCAGTAGAGGAATTGCGATTAGCGGTTTTAAGTTTAGCGGCAGCAAACAAACTTTCCCGGGTCATGTCATTATTGGGCAAAAACGCACGGTTAGCGATCAAATTCCTGAATTCCTTGTTCACAAGCCACTTCCCAATTCAGAAAGTTAGCTTTATGTCATATATTTTTGCACACTTTATCGATTGCATGGACCTAACAACCTTTCCTCCTCCCCCATATCTATCGATCTACTGTACATTATCTATCTATCTCCCTTATCAATCAACAGAAATGATTGTTGTTTGATCTTTATCTAGCTCTCACGCGTTGATCTTTATCTAGCTCTCGCGCGTGGATATGCAAATCGTGTATTCAGAAATTATGTCCCTAAATGCATGGATGCGCACTTCGCGTATTCGATACTTTAGGAATCAATTGAATAAATAAATTGGCCTATGATACTTTTTGGTAGTGGCACGATGAATGAAAACCTTGGCAAAACTGGTAGTGCATGTTTTTTTCTTTTCTATTTCCATGTGAATGAAAGAGACAAAATTCAGAGATGCGCTTTAACAAGTGTCTACCCCAAAGTTGACAATGTGACAGAGCCAAACTCAAAGTACGTTAGAGTCAAAATATCTGGACACACGGAGGTTGAAGCAGTGTAAGTCATGGGATGAGGGAAAGACAGATTGAAGGAGAGAGTTCCAAAGCTTACTTGTTGAGTAGAAGAAAGACTGGGAAAATGGGTTCAGTCTTAGTTTAGAGAGTTGGACAGAATAGGGGTGGGAGTGTGTTGAAAGGTGGGTGCCCCCCACTCTATGTAAAGAAAAAGGTATACACTGAGAAAGCTTTGAAGAACACTGATTATTGTAATAACGGTAGAAGAGTGAGAGAGCTGCAACATTGCAGTGTGTAGAGAGAGATTGTAGGGGATTAGTAAGAGGGGGTGAGTTGATGAGATGAAAGGCTTTTGACTCTAGCCTTTCGAGATGTGTGGTACGGGTGGAACCTCCCCACGCATGCGAACAATACAGTGTTCGATACATGGGACCACTGTGCGGGGATGAAGAACCCATGGAGGCATTTGAGCACACCTAACTTCAGGGAAGCGTTTTAGCAAGAGTGATAATATGATTTTTCCAAGAAAGGTTAGAAAAAAAAGTGGAAGTTCGTGTCGTGTAGATAAATGGAAAAATTGCGCGTCACCCTTCGGTATTATATATAAGGTTTATTCCCCTAGACAGGTTGCCAACCAAGGCTAACGAGTCCCATCCACCCGGATTTTTATAAGGTTGTCTCCCCTAGATGGATTGCCGACCAAGGCTGACGGGTCCCATCCACCCAGGGTACAGTTGAGAAGATCATTAACCCTCTCCGTCATATATGACGAGATTGCGTCATATGGCGGTTTGACCAAAAGTATCATATGACGCGATCGCGGCATATGAACTTGGTGAAATACAGTAGCTCAATAATAAGTTTATGACACGATTTGTGTCATATTGAGCTCAGTAAGTTAGGTAAGTTAGATCATAATCTGTCGGTTGGTGGCAACCCCAAATTCCTCCGACTTCTAACGGTCCCTCAGTGTGAGAAAGTGTTGTGAGGGAAATACCGGGTAACTTTCGTAAGTTAATATGTCGGAAAGTTAATGAATATGAGAAAGAGAAATGGAGACAGGACAGAACCCTGAGGAACACCAGAGTGGATGGGTTGAGGAAGTGAGCCATGGCCATCCACAACCACAGCTATGGAATGACCAGAAAGGAAATTAGAGACAAAGCCACAGATGGAGGGATAAGAGGGTAGCTTAGAAATTAGAGATTTGTGCCAGATTCTATTGAAGGCTTTTGATAAGTCTAGCACAATAGAAAAGGTCTCGCCGAAGTCCCGAAAGGAGGATGACCAAGAGTTAGTAAGATAAGAAAAATCACCAGTATAATAGCCCTTAAGGAAAGCATACTGATGATGTGAAAGTAGATTATAGGAAGACAAATGCTTAAGAATTTTTGTAATTAACACAATTACTGCGGCAATTGTCATATGACAATTGCTTGGTCTGCACTGGTCTGCATACAGGGGTTTTGGAGTAAAAGTGACCTTCATTCCCTGCACATTTTCATGTATAAACAAGAACTAGAACATATTTCAATGATATATCCCTGAAAGTAAAGGAATAGACCTGAATCATGTTTGTATGACCACTGGTTGCCGTTCAGCGATATTGCAAAGGTGAGGCTAAATCTATAAAAATTAGCGAGTTTGAGCGGTTTTCGCTATCCCTAAGTCTGTAAGGGAGCTGGAGATGTCTCCCAATTACGCTAGTGATCACCCAGACATTGCAGGCGATGAATGCAAGGGGCCCGTGCTGCTTAAGACTCGCTTGCTTGCCTCTCAGGCCTTGTACTACGCATATTTTCGGCGATGCCATATGACAATTGCCGCAGTGATGTCTGTATTTTATATATAGTAGCCTGCAGTCATCGAGTTAAGAATAGTTTTAAAACCTTTAGAGATGCAAGACATGAGACATAAGTTGGAGGGTTTAGAGCGGTCACCCTTCTTTGGGACAGGTGGAATGAGAACAAAAGTTCAACAAGAAGGAAAGACAGAGACAAAAGAGTTTGCGTAGGCAGGGAATCAGCACAGAAGAACAGTGTTTTAGTACAACAGGAGGAACACCATCTGGTCTGTACACAATCTTAGTATTTAGCCTAGAGAGGGCAGAAAGTACATCCTTAGAAGATATTATGATATTAGGCATAAGTAAGAGAGAGGGGGATGGAGAGGGAGGGACAGCACCGGAATACTGTAATCCAAGGTGAAGTTTTTAGCAAAAGTTTAGGCGAAGAGTTTAGCTTTGTCAGAGGAGGACGTGGCGGTGGTGCCGTCAGAGTTAAAAAGAGGAGGGAAAGATGAGGAAGTACTGTAAAATTGTTGGAGAGGTTTTTACTAGATGCCAGAAAGGTTGGGAAGAGCTAGAGTTGGAAAGTTCAGAACATTTATTATTGATGAAAGAGTTTTTGCAAGTCCAAGAACAGATTTGGCTTGATTCCAGGCAGAAACATAAAACGTACGAGATTCTTGAGTTTGAAGGCGATGGTACCGTTTGCAGACAGCAGTAGAACAGGTGTGATTAATCCAAGATTTGTCTGCATTAGACTGAGAGAAAGAAAATGGAATGTATGCCTCCATGCCAGAAAGGATTACTTCGGTAATGTGCTCAGCACACTTCGAGGGTCTGCAGCCATGGAAGCAAAAATAATTCCATGGGAAATCAAGAAGTACTGCCGAAGAGCCTCCCAGTCGGCAGTGCCAAAGTGCCACAAGCGCAGCAGGCTGAGGAGATCGGATGGCCATACTGGAGAGATAGGACAGGTTACAGAGATAAGGTTATGATCAGAGGAGCCCAACGGAGAATAAAGGTTTGTAGCGTAAGTAGAAGGATAAGGGTTAGAAATAAGTCAAGGATGTTGGGCCTATGTACTTTGGCCTTTTTCCCATAGACAGTAGGCCTTGCGGTTAGCGTTTTTGCGTTTAGCGGTGGTTTTGCCAGACTAATAGGATCACTACTGGCAAGGGCCCGCTGTATATTGATAATTGCTAATCGTTTGAAGTAGCCTTGTGAAGAATAAACCCCACTTAATAATTCTTACTGTGGTACACTTACCTAGCCTCAAAAGTCATAATATATATTACTGAATTAATTAACATTAGTATAGTACAAAACATCTATCTATCTATTTACGCAGACTCATTCACCATTTTTTTTTTTTGTATCTGGTGGTGGCCAACTCGAGACAGAGCCAGAACAGGGATAACATAAAAAAAAAAAAAAAAAAAAATTAACACACAAAAACAAAACACAAATTCACACTCATCTAGGTCACCCAGGAGAAGACCCCAGAGTCCAGGGATCACCAAGGTCATTCCAGCACTCCCCCGGCCGCCGACCTCCCGGAAAAGTTCCGGTCTCAGCAGGCAGACATGCAGCAAAGCCTAACCACCACAAGCCCGCCCACCACACTTCCAGGCGCACCCTTCATATATACCGGCTCCCAGGGCCAGGCGCCTGACGGACTATTATCTAGTCCAACTGGTGCCGGACCCCTTCTCCTAAATGACCGCGTTTTCATTCATCTATTCACTCTCCATTCATTCCTGTTTATTACCATTTCTCTTGCCTGATCTATAGTCATTTCTTTATCTTCCAAATCCTGTCCTATACAGTCTCTCCATCTGAATGGGGGTCTTCCTACCTCTCTACCTCCCCTTGTATCTGACACATCTTCCATTCGTTCAACATGACCATACTAGCTCAGCACCCTTCTGTCCACTCTGGCCGACAAATGTTCCTGTGGCCCCACTCTCCTACGTATCACACCATTACTAGTAATTTTACTAACGTTACAGTAATTATTTTGAATATGCTATCATGACATTCTACAACTATACTTTCAGATAAGACAAGTCTGCACTTTTAAAATAGAAACATCTAGGCTTACTGCACACCACACAATAACTAATATACAGTACTAAGCAAAAGCTTCCCTTGCCCCTCAACTTTCTCTTCATAATTGCTGAGGGACACAGGGCCCTGGGTGGGGCTTTGGTTTCCCGGGCATTTCCGCACCCTCCTCAGCTCCCCGCCATGGAGTGGCTTCGGTCACCCAGGCTTTATTGTGGTCGGCGGGGAGGGTTCTGTGGGGGTGCTCGGTTATGGCCTTGGCCTTGCTCAGGGCCTTGGGGCTGTTCGGCCAGGCAGCTTGGGGAACAACAACAACAACAACAACAACTAAGCAAAAGCAATGGGTCTCATTTTTCAAATCTGACTAACTGACTGACTGAATGGAGAGACCAGTAAAATTAAGGAATCACAGGACTGTACTGTATGTAAAATATTACATTACATCACTAATTAAAAATCTAACGAGGAAATAACTTCTTGATTTTTCTTCATGCAGTGACCCCTCAATTACAGGACCTGTTGTAGAAGACAGAAAATATGTAAGCATTAATATACAGTAGATTGCAAACCTAAGAATCAAAACAGACAGAGAAACAAAGAATAAACTATAAGAATACAGCTGTAGTTCAAGTTGTCTGAGTCGTTTAAAAGCCTATATCCATGTACGGATGAGTCACCCTATGAGCCGGCCCGTATTCCTAGTAAATCCCTGCAGTCAATATGCTACGCTAGATGCTGTCATTGAAATTAGAATACCATAATAATGTTCCAGTATATTTAATTGCAATTATAACAACTGATACGGTTAGGAATACAGCAGCACTATAGCAATTACCACCGACAATGATGGGGTGTGTCTATGAATACAGACCTATGTGTACCTCATAACAGTCCTCTAGAGTACAAAGTCAGTCCAGTGGTGACCTATAGTCTATCCAAAATAACTAGGCCAGAAGTTATACATATATACATACAGTACATACATACAAGTTTAAAGTTGCTTCATCTACAGAGAGTGTGGTTTCAGTCTTACATCCTAAATGACAGCATTCCAGGCGACCCTGTTTTGGACTGCCTCTGTTGTCAGGTACTTTTCTGTTGTGATTAGACCAGAGTACCTGATCCCACGTCTTTCTAGACCTACTCCTATGCGCAGCTCCACCCATGCTCATAGTGCGGCATTTATTCACCCAATTCTGATAATCCATTCTCTCTATGTGTCCAAACCAGCCAAGTCTACTTGTGCGCATCATGTCAATGACACTTCTAATGCCCAGACACCTTCTCAATTCGTCACTTGATACCCCATCCCTGAAGTTAACCCCACATATCCATCTCGCAAGTCTCTTTTCATTCAGTTCTATTATGTTGATATCTTCCATTTTAACCGGCAGCGTCTCTGAGGCATAGGTCATTGCACTCCTAACAAACAAAGCATGCACCTTCCCTTCAAGGTGAAGTGGGAGTCCTCTATTAATTATCAAAAGAGGCAATAGCTCTCTGAACTTACTCCAGCCACTTCTGACTCCTAACCTCTTACAACTCTAGGACTTGAGGAAGTGAGTGGATATATCTACCATTTGGGAAGAGTCCAACAGGATTTGGGTGTGGAAATTATTAGCCAGTTAGCTCTAACCTTCCCTGAGTTACAAAAGGTTAGGGGGTCAAAATTTCTAGCTTAGTTATAATGAACAGACTATAGTTGTTATAAAATAAATTTAAAGTTTCTTTATGGCCAAATATCTGTTTGTTACCAAACAGAATATGAACATACAATTGCAAGGAAATGGTAGGTTGTCAATTACTGTATTAAGTTACCGGTACAGTACTATAGTCAAAGAAATTTGGGAGTAAGCTAAATAACATGATCTAACATGATAAAGCATATAATATAAGATCATGAACATTGTACTGTATATATACAAAAACTAGGGTTGAAAGAGCACATAACAGAACAAGACTGAAGCAAATATTATATCATGTAGCATGATCAGCAAATACAAAATGGATTACACAACAAAAAGACTAAATTGCAGAAAAGTCATCACCCAAAGTAATATCACTCTTCAACAACTTCATTATATTTTATCATCACCCAAAGTAATATCACTCTTCAACAACTTCATTATATTTTATAGCTATATTAAACATACACTCTAAAATATAGTTTTACCGTTCAAGGTTTGTTAGAACTTCAAATGTGCTAATACAAATATTTTCATATTTATAAAGAAAGCATACATTTTGGTTGTGTAGGTGTGACACTACTTTTAATGATGACTATACACTCTTGCACAGCAGACAACAAACAAGGGGAATATCTTAATAAAAAGAATGATTAGGAAGGAGGTTGGTGTTGTGTGTGAACCAAATTTACATGAACGTTTACACCTCAACATTGTACACAACTACAGGCCTATACACCTGTACATAACTACAGGCCTATACACCTGTACATAACTACAGTACAAAGCAACACAATAAAGATACAGTAGGGTCCCGCATAAAACGTGTTCGCATAAAATGAGTCTCGATTAAAACGAGCGACCTAAAATATTAATATTTAATTTTCGATCAGAACGAATGTGATCACATAAAACGAGTCCGCCGCCAAAGTGGGGCAAATCCGAGGAGTTTTCATATAGAGCGCCGAAATATCGTACGCTTTCATATAGAACGCCGAAATATCGTACAAAACGTACGAAATATCGTACGCTCCTGACGGAAATTTACGCTTCCAGTGAACATTGACGATATTGGGCCAACAAAATGCTGTGTTCACATAAAACGAAATCGCATAAAACGCCCTCGTTTATCGACCATATACTCGTTTTATGTGAGACCATACTGTACATCTCTACATATCTACCACCACTGAAATTTGATCTTGGTCTTGGAAGAAGGGAGTGACAAAATAATTGACTCGATATCATCAAAGGAATTGGGATGTGTTTATATAAGTAAGCCTTTTATATGTTTTATACTATGTAATTATATTATTCAAAGTCAATTATCAATGATTTTCACATTACAAACATAAACACTTACGCCAGTACTGTACCTGAATTGTGTTGTGGTGAAATTAATACAAAAAATAGATTACCTGTAAAAAGCTTAATCCGCTATTAATGTTTACCTAACAATAAATGTTTTCAGTAACAAATGGTTTTAAGGTGCACTGTGATACATGCAAATTTAGAAAGTTTATAATTAGTGATACACACAGCAGTGAAGATTATATTGGGTGTAGAGAAAAGTTGTGGTTTGGGCTATGTAATGCATAATTATTAAGCTGCTTTAAAATAATCTCTCTCTCTTTTTCACACACACACACACACACACACACACACACACACATACATACAGTTTACTATACTCACCCCCATCTCTTTATCTCACGCTTAGACACTCACCCTCTTTATCACACACACACACAAACAAGCATATTCCAATAATAGCAGGTGGACTACCATTATTTGTAAGCCGTCCAGCTGGCTAAGTTGATAGCGTCCCTCCTTACAATCAGCAGACTCGCATTCAATCCCCGAACAGGTTGAACACTTTTTCTGAGATACAGTATAGCCGGGGCGCTTACCGTCACCCCTTGAGCAAGGAAGATAGGTAATGGTCTCTGGTTGAGGTCAAACATTTGAGAATTCCCAAAGGAGATACTGGCACTATATAAGTAACCAGATGATTCAATTAAATTATTCAATTCACAAACTCAAGTACATCCCATAAAGATTTGAACTCCAGTCATCCTAAGCTTCTTTAAACTTGAGGCAGTAATTCAATCACTAGAGAAGTGACTACCTCCTTCAAAATTATAATGTCTGACAGCCTAGTCTTAAAAGCTCAAGTCAGTTAAGTTTACTGGAGGACCAGTAGAGAGCCATTCTCGGGCAGAATGATGTGCTGTGTGAAAAGTATTAGAAAAGGATTGGATATAGGGACACTCACATTGTCATTGCTATTGTCCAAATCTTGTCACTGATAGCAAGAAACGAGACATTGTGACCATCCAAAATCCCTGTTAGGGCCCTTCAGGGACATCTAAAAATCCTTACCGATTATACTTGTTGATCTTGGATAACATTGTTTGGGTAGGTATAAGTTTTGGATGGCCAGGTCACTTATACTTTATTTTAAGCCATTCACCACATGACTTAAACAAAAATGTACACAATTGTAGAAGTCCCTATTGGAGTTCACACACTACATTACATTACAGCCAATATGAAGGAAAAGCTCCATGAATAGTGAGACTGCCTGTAAAGAGGAATTATTGTCATTGTTTGTCATACTACATTAAACACTGCAGCATCATATTCATTGTCCTATCATTGTTTGTCATACTACATTAAACACTGCAGCATCATATTCATTGTCCTATCATTGTTTGTCATACTACATTAAACACTGCAGCATCATATTCATTGTCCTATCATTGTTTGTCATACTACATTAAACACTGCAGCATCATATTCATTGTCCATGTAAAGCAATAGTATCATGCAGCTACATCGAAGGAAAATTTGGGAAGAATGTAGTTACCGGGTGTACCACTACCGACGGTCCGACATGCAACATAAAACATCTATAAATACTTATAATAAAATAAATACTTATAAATCTATAATACTAGGTTAGGTTAGGTTAGGTTGTTTGGTTAGGGTAATGTATTTTTGTATCCAAAGGCAGTCAAAATAGACGGGAACATGATGGGGTACACCCGGTAACTACATTCTTGCCGAAAATTTCAATCCATCACTGGCTAATTTCCAAACTGGTAAATGCATATAACACCTACTGGTACCAGCACTATATGTGAGCCTTGGCATTAAATAACTAATGTAAGTAACATTAAGTGGTCACTATTTGATGCATGCAAGGTTATCAAAGAAAGCTAATAAATTAATAAATTATATACTGTACCTGGAAGTATGCATCACTTAAATATTATCAAAGATTCATCTACTGTACTGTGCAAAACTTGTCATTTAAGCTATCAGCTGGGTTATCCATCCATCAGTAAACATCAACAAGAATGGTGAAGGGTGAGTGGATCTATAAAGGGTGTCAATAATATCCAAACAGGTTGTGAGGTTGTCATGCTATGCAAGATGGCTGCAGAATGAGGGTGACATGCACGGGAGTGTGGATGACATACTAGAGAGCTCGGTTGATGTGCTCGGGAGTCGGGAGTGTCGATAGCATACTAGGGAGCTCAGATAAAATGATTGAGAGGGTGGATAATAGACTAGAGAGCTCGGTCAACATGCTAGGGAAGGTGGATAAGCTCGGTTAACGTGCTTGGGAGAGTGGATGACATACAAGGGAGCTCAGATGACATTATTGTGAGAGTAGATGTCAGATTACAGATCTTGGGAGGGTGGATTACATACAAGGGACCTCATACGACATCATAGTGTAAAGGCCAGAAATTGTGGCAATAGCCTAAATGAAAAACACGATGCGAAATTATATTTGAGCTGACCAGGCCAAGTTGGATATCTCTACTAGGCTAAATGGTAGAGTATACAGTATACTCGCTTCATGTGCGAGGGGTCCTAGGTTCAATTCCCGTCCTAGGATAGCTCCTCTTAGCATATTTTCGGCAGCGAATTGCCGCATCTAACGAAGCTTAGCTGCTTTGGTAACATTGTTAACCCTTTCATAGCGGGAGCCGTTCTGGAACGCCATGGCAATTTACTGTAATTTAAAGCCCATTAACACTTAACCGACGGTGACCGTCATATGACGGGAGAGAGAATATTGGCCACCCCTGCGGTGCCCTTCATATGACGGGTGCCATTTTGAGGATATAGTATTATGAGCTCTGAGAGAGAGTCCGCGCGTTGGGAGGATGACAGCCGGGCTTCGACCGCTCGGCACCACCGCTGGGCCGTCTCTGACACGTAGTATGCCTCATCCTTACCGCCGTACCTCGCGAGACAAGGAAAAAAAAAACGGAAATTACCTTGTTTTAGGGTATTTTCACCTCCGGTTATGCAACCGCTGCAAGATAACCCGTGGTCGTACAAGGATGATTCAGGTGTCATTGGAAAGCTCTATTATCGCCCTTTATAATAATAATAATAATAATAATAGTTCTTAAAGCTAGCGCATGCTAAGCCAGCTAAGGATAGCCCAATAAGGCCGATTAGGCGTATTTCCATTGAGGTCCTGTACTACTACCCCATCCCCTTGCTCATGAGGGACGGTAACGACTCAGTGCTTATGAAAAACCTTTACTGCGCCGAGCGTGGGAGCGATCCAGGGCCTTCTGGGTGGAAGTTCAAGACGCTAGTCACTACACCAGCTCTGGCTCTTGTTTATGCATGAAAAAGAGCATGGAATGAAGCTCGTTTTCTGTAAATATACCCGCCCAGCAGCATGGTCATGTCAACAAGCATGCCCGCTTTTAAGGAGTTAAAGCCTGTGAAGATGAGTGCGAGTGAGCAGGAGCGCGATAGACCCCCGTCCGCTCTCTGGCACAACTGCCGGAGCACTTAGAGGCTCGCCCCATATCCTGTATGCAGCGCTGCCAAAGGCAAATATAGCGCGACATTGCTAATTATTAGTGAATACCGGTATTGCCGATGTCTGTGTTAGCGCTGCGGGTGAACCGGGGCGCTACGAAGCTCGTTCTGGTGCCAGTTAAAAGTTATTTTCTTCTAGTTTTTTGCTGCAAACATTTAATTTCATTTGCTTAAGCAATCGGGAGTGCCTGAATGAGCCCTATTATAGCGGAAATAAGCCCGCAGTGATTGAAGTAGGAGTAGAGTAAAAATATTTGTTTATAAGCAACAAGAAGGTTTCACTAGGGAGGGTGGAAGACATACTAGAGCTCTGACAACATGCTTATGAGGGTAGATTACTTACTAGGGAGCTTAGGAAATGCTTGGGAATGTTGATAACATACTGGAGACCACAGTTATCATACTCATGAGGATGGATGACATATTGGGGAGCTCAGTTGACATGCTAGGTAGCTCGGACATACAAGACTAGGGAACGCGGATAACGTGCTAGTGAGCTCAGATTACATGCTCGAGAGGATGGATAACATGCTAGGTAAGGGCCGTAGCGAGGGCAGGTG
The DNA here is from genome assembly GCA_032716605.1 of Paralithodes platypus. NCBI lineage: Eukaryota > Metazoa > Arthropoda > Malacostraca > Decapoda > Lithodidae > Paralithodes > Paralithodes platypus. The sequence continues at coordinate 1,156,929 of CM064540.1, forward strand.
GGTGACATGCTGAAGAAGACAGTGCACCGCGGGCTTACATAATTACGCCAGACAGACACCAGGCCAGTAGCCATACCAGCAGGTGGGGACGCTGTAGCACCCGGCACAGCTCCGACCACGCCTGCTCTGTCGAGTCTTGTGATGTCCCAGGTTTTCTATCTAGTGACGCGACCTTTGACCCCTCGTGTGATGCCCCCCGTGTAGTATCTTGCGAGGGTTGTCCCGAGGGTTGTGGTGTGGGGGTGTGGGTGAGACGGAGTTGCTGCACCTGTGTGGCTAAGGCGCTACACTCACTGCTCACAGGGTTCACCTCTAGGACCTCACCTCCTCGACCTTTATTATGTACCTGAAAGAGAAACACAACTTTAGAACAATAAAAAAATTAGCATCAAAAATAATAATAAGGTATATACTGTACATCTGGTCTTAGCAAGAATAATACATAAAATCTATAGCTACCAGTATCAGTACCGTAAGAATTACTGATAAGAAAGTGGGGAGGGAGAGATGACACAAATTTTTATCTGCAGTCCCAATTCTGCATTAGTGATACCAGTAATCAAGTGTACTGAAAAAAAATATCATTCTTTGGAAGACAGTAATACTGTATGTGAAAGTGGTTAGTACATGTAACTACACTTTAATTTTATAATAAATAACTGCTGTACCGTACATGAAGGTATAACAGTTATCACCCACATATCCGGCCCGCTAATATACGAACCTCACCAATAACCGAACCGGCCACGGGATAATTATACAGTACATGTAATTACTAAATATCTTGATATACATAATAGTAGGTATCCTACTTACCATAATGTTAAACTGTATTTCATAATAAACTAACTAATCTAGACCAAAAAACCCGCAGGCAAGGAGTTAATGTACATGAGGAAATTATAACTTACAATAATAATATTAAAGGCCAACTACATTTAACTGGAAACCATGGACATTTTATTGAAGTTGGTTGATTGGCATCTATCTTAATAAATTTTCGCCTCTGGACATAACACGTGTGAATCGCCAGTCTGTTCTAGTTTTTGTTCCAGTGAAGATGTGCAAGATATTTTCTTGTCTAATAATTGCAATTTCATAGTACTACAGTACAGTACTGGGGATGCATGTAGTTTCCGGGTGTACGGTCGTCATGTTTACATAGGGCGGTCGCCGCGGTTAACTTCGCGTCTATTTTGACGGTGATTTTTTTTCGGTTATTTGCCCCCTGCTGGCAATATATATGATGATGACAATATGTCATGGGGGGGTGAGGGACCCCCCCTCAACATATTATTATATCGAATGGCATTCAAAATAGATGGGAACTTGACTGCAAGCGTCCGACGTCTCCCCCGCCGTCATGTTTACAGTTGTCGATTGGCGTGGTTAAGTTCGCGTCTATTTTGACGGAGATTTTTTTCTTCAGTTATTTGCCCCCTGCTGGCAATATATATGATGATGACAATGTCATGGGGGGGGGGGGGGGGGGGAGGGGGGGCAAAGCCCACCCTCAACATATTATTGTATCCAAAGGCAGTCAAAATAGACGGGAACAAGATGGCAAGCGTCCGACGCCACTCCGCGTAGTGTAAAGAAGGCTGGCGATACACCCGGGAACTACATCCTACCCCAGTACTGTATCAATGCATTTACTTTGCGTATGCGGAAACTTCCTGTTTTCGAACCGGCCATGGCCCAATTAGTCCGAATAGGGGGTGATTACAGTACTTATTAACCTTACTTGGTATAAAATAGAATAATAGTAATTTTCTATACACAAATTTAACAAAGAATATTTGCTTCTACTGTACAGTGTATTTACTTTATTATCATTGAAGTTTAAGAATATACAGTACTGTATTAACTTATTACCATATGCAGATCAAGCTACTGACTAATGTTCGTGAGCTCTTGTGATTTTGTTTATGCAATTATATCCATTTAAATTGTTATTCAGATCAAATCAGCTATACTGTATATAAATAAATTAATATTATGTATTTGATAATATACAGTATAGCTGATTTGATCAGAACATCAATCTAAATGGATATATTTGCATAAAGAAAATCACAAGAGCTCACAAACATTTGTCAGTAGCTGTACAATACTTCAAACATGATACAGACCATGAATTTATGAACAGCCCTACTTATGGTACCGTACTGTATATATCCCCAATATTATTCCAACTTGAGACCCTGTAGTAAGAGAGAGTGGCCAACTTTGTACAGGTATATGGATAATATGTTGGTGCCATAATTATCAAACAAGTGGATGATTTTTAGTTTTAAGAATGTACAAATTATATCCAAAGACCATAGGCTAATATATGTCTTGGGAATGAGTTGTGTTACCGGGCGTACGTCGTGTAAACACGTGAGTTGATGTCAAACAGCGGGGGTGGCAGACCCACCGGTTAGGCTAATGTCCTTTTAAAGGGGTATAGCCTAGTAAACACTAGGATATACCCGGTCAGAGGTAGGCGATACGCCCGATAACACAACTCTTGCTATATCTTGTACCAATATTATTGAATTTTATTAAAGGTACCAGTACGGAATTTAAGATATAGAGAGTAATGGCTCCTGAGGCACCAATATGGCAGAGGTTGGCTAATCTCAGTTTCAAAAGGGTCTCTAATTCCAGCTCACCATTCCAGCTTTAGACTTGCGTGCCCGGACTCGAGGGGGTGGCGTGTGCATGGTGAATTAATACTTTTCAACGAGTTTCAAATAAAAGCTAAAAAGGTAATAGAAGGACTTGATAGAACTCCATTGTGTTGTTGTTTTATGTTCAAAATGTCATCCTTTTCTGTAACCTGATTAAAATAAATAAATGAGTTGACTATGTGCAATAAAACCTGAACTCAGCAACACAAGCCCCTTTTGCATCACTGTTTATCAATCCCTCATTGTCACACAGATCTATGCATGCAACTATTCTTAAGTAAGTAACAAATAATATGATGGTCTACAATGATAAAGCAGCATAAAAGGTATCGTAGGTCAGTCATAATGAGTCATTATACAGGAGAGGATGATTTTTTTAAAGAGGCTGAAGTATTAAAAGAAATTATATTTTTAAGAGGATAAATATTGTCATAATGAGTCATTATACAGGAGAGGATGAATTTTTTAAAGAGGCTGAAGTATTAAAAGAAATTATATTTTTAAGAGGATAAATATTACAAAGAAAAGAATGAATGTTTCTTAAGTTTCTAGAGGTCATCATTCACTGCACAAGCTACCATGACAATACAGTACTGCTTAAATACCCGGTACTCATATTAGATATTAGTTAAGTTATCTAAGCCTAATACCTGCTACTATCAGTTTAAGTTAGTTAAGTCAAATCTATCTTATATAATCCCCTTAGTTAGGACTGGTTAGTTTTTATGGATGAATATTATATCATATACAAAGTAAAAATTAACCATGTTAATATTTTGGTCGATACTATACAGTACTGGTATCTTTACATATAGCCTACTGTACTGTAGCTACCAAAATACAGTGCGTATATACGTTAACATAAAAAGGCTTCATAAACAAAATCCTAAATAAATTGCCTTATAAACCAAATCCTACAGTCCCTGGTGGCCTAGAATCCTGAGGTAAACACAAGCGACAGGACTAACGCCCCCCAGCAGTGAAAGTCAAGCAATAAGGATCTGATAATACTCTTCCCTCTTTAGAATCAAACTCCAGGTCATTGTACTTCTATTTACCTTTCATCATTAGTTTAACCCTTTCAATATGGTGATGACAATCTTAATACAATTCTAGCTAATCTTGAAATATTTTTATCGAGCTTAGGAGAGCCCTCTCTATATCAAAGGGGTAAAAATGATCTCCATAAACCCTTTGTCTTCCACAGGCTCATAAGTTGCATAAAGCACTTAGATAGCCATATTATAATGTAAAATGGCATCGTACTGCTTGGGTTAATTAATATTTACTTCTACAAACTTTAAATTAACTCCACTTTTCTCAATACAGTTCCGGTACCCAACTAATGTACGGTATATATATACTGTACTGTACTGTATATATATATATAATTATGTATACCTGTATATATATATATATACAGTACCAGTATAAATATATTTTGACTTTAGTTTGTGTGAGCAATTAGGAGGTGACAGTAAACTGGAGCTGGGGATGAGGAGAGGATCATGGAGAGACAAAACTTTGGAGATAACAGGAAAGGACAGTAAACTTTACAGATAACAAGAGGAGCAAGAAAAATAGGAAGAAGGAAAGAGAGAAACATTTTGCAGGGAGGAAGGAAAAAAGTAAATAAAAAGAAAAGGTACCGGTAACAGTTAAACATTCTATAACAGCGACAGTACTTATAAAATAAGTCTAACTTTCTATGTATTCACATATCCATATAATGAATAAGAATACTAAGGAATTATTAAAAACCTACTTAAAACTTTGCTTAAAATATTCCTAATGGTATTATTTTAGTTTTGGTGTCAATGGCCTCTCACTTACAATGGGTTATAATAATTAGTTTACCCCAAGGGTCATAAAGATCAGCTTTGGTAATATGGTTTCAAACTTAAGTGAGAATATTTTCCCTTTGACTATATTGGGAAAATAATGGGATGGAAAGACATTGTCAGTCGGCCACTATCTTTAAATTGGTGTGTAGCCTACCCAATGTATATACTATATATTATTTTAGTCTACAATTTAAGTATATTTTTTACTACTATAGGTTAAGTTTGGTTAGATTAGGCTAAGTAAGCTAGGTCAGGTTACTGATATAGAATTGAGTTATTTCAGAAGAAAATGGGGCAAGAATGTAGTTACCGGGTGTACCGCCCGTCTTGTTTACACTACGCGGACGCTCACTATCATGTTCCCGTCTATTTTGACTGCCTTTGGATACAAAAATACATTACCCTAACCAAACAACCTAACCTAACCTAACCTAGTATTATAATTTATAAGTATTTATAGATGATTTATGTTGTATGTCGGTAGTGGTACACCCGGTAACTACATCCTTCCCGAAAATGAATATTATAATTGCTATAATTACAACAAATACTGTTGGGAAAACTTTGGTTTCACCATAAGAAAATTTACAATAAAACTTCAATTTTACCCATAGATCCTTCTTATACATGTAGCAAAGGTTAGAGTAAAATTCTAGATCCAGTTTCACAGCGAATTTAGCGTTTTGTATTTTTGTTTTTCTCAGTTTTCTTTAACAGTGTTGTTTTATACTAAGGACTGGCGGAAATGAGTATTTACCCACGATCCAACAATCTAAAAACACGGCCCCCACTAGTGGGGAGGGCTATGAAGAACAGGGAAATTGCGGGGTAAAAGACGAAAATAATGGGTAATATTAGCCTAACCTAGTATATTAGGTGGAGGCTGCCGCCCCCACACCCCCGCTGGTTTGGTATTAGAATAATAAAAGATTTACGGTCGCCGAAAAAAAAGTCGATGAAGTCTACGGTATTTACTCCAACTCCGCAATCTTCAGCTTTGGCTGTGGATAACAGAAGGTAATTAACTTTTTCACAGTAATTATAATTCCATTTGCGCCGCTACTGACCGATATAGGAATGAAGTATGGTACCGGTATATGAAAAATTTATATTAGCCATATAAATTGAGGTGTGTGCTGTGAAACCGGATCTAGAATTAAACCAAGGTTAGGTTTACATCCATGAACTACCGTATTTCAATTAGCGGTAAGATCCTGTGTAGCGGGAGGAACTGTTTTTCAGATGCCTATTTACTAAGAAACATTGAACAATATCTTTAACCTAACCTAGTATATTATTGGACTATTTATGAATGTAAAATGTTAAAATATATTGTAACATTACCTAATTATTGAGATATAGCCTAAGTACAGTTCCTCCCGCTACACAGGATTATACCGACTTAACCCCAAGAGTTTTCCAGAAATGTTTTATTTTACCACATCAAATGTTGGTTAGCCTAAATCTAAAGAAAGTCATGAGAAATGGTAAGCCAAGCAGCTAGCCTAATGAAATATGAATGAGCATTGCCCAATGTTCCGAATCTTAATTTAATTTCTCTATAATAACGGCGATTGATATATAAGCCTGTATATAAGTCAGGAAATAAACCCAAAAATTAAATGAAAAACGGAAGAGAACGAACAAAAAAGATAATATGCGTGCACTGGTGGAATAAGCGACTCTGGCGTGTTGTTATTGTTGTCCTTAGTTGCTATGGTAACAGAGGGGGCGGGACTGGGCACGGGATTTAAAACTACATATTTTAATTAAAGGTCCATTCACAGCACTGAACCAACGCTGAATTAAAAGCTCACAGGTCATGATGAGTAAACAGTATACCCATATGAATCTTTGGACCTTTAAATTCAAATTCTAAATCGTATAGCACACCTTAAGTATTATCGCTCTCACCAGGACCAAGCACCAAGACCACCCCCACACATACATGGATGTTGCACACCAAGGCCCCGAACACACACACACATTTATATGATTATGTATATTTTGCAGAACGAAAGCACTAACCCATTCAGTATACATTATTATTACGCACTTCTGTCTTTGTTTTCTGGTCATCATGAGACGATGTTATTGATATATTTGTTTTTACTTATTGATATATTTGTTTTTACGGGAAGGATGTAGTTACCGGGTGTACCACTACCGACATACAACACAAATCATCTATAAATACTTATAATAAAATAAATACTTATAAATCTATAATACGAGGTTAGGTTAGGTTAGGTTAGGGTAATGTATTTTTGTATCCAAAGGCAGTCAAAATAGACGGGAACATGATGGAGTACACCCGGTAACTACATTCTTGCCGTTTTGACTTATTGATATATTTGTTTATACTCCATGTTCCAACTCTACCTCTTGGCATCAGTCTCTTTTATCTCACACAGACTCTTCCTAAGCTGAATTGTGGTAGTTATTTTTTTGTGATGCTAAATTATTATGTTCCTTCCAACAACCAACCATACTCCTAAAATTGATTAATGAAATTTACAAACACATGTGGCAGTCCGTGGATTCGAACCCAGAATGCTCACACCGAAAATCAACACCTTATGCATCGCACCACGAAGACAGTTAAAGGATGGTGGACACTGCCTACGATTGATAATGCAACTTCGAATCCTGCATATCAATCTAAGCATGTACACACATCCCAACTGCAACTCACGTAGGCTATGCATACGTGAATGGAAAGAGCAATTAATGGAGCCTTAACCACTAGGGAAGTCCTCTCGATAAATTGCCCCTGAACCAATATCAATTATTATGTTCCTTCCAACAACATTAAATTATGAATGAACTATGACAATATACAATTTTGAATCTGAAGACGGTTGTATAATGTTTGCCAGCATACAGTATATATATCGCATCATTGAACACTGAAAGGGTTAAGGGGAGACTGGCCTTTTTGGGGGGTCTATTAATTAATGTATTCCTATATTTCTTAGTTTCCTTGCTAGACCTTCATCAAGCTGAGAAACACTCCCTAGACCCCCTTCAAGATAAATTTGTACATTATTCGGTAGAAATATGTCCCGGCCGAAGGCCGCTTCCTCTTAAAATTTCAGGCTCGCTATCGCTCGTCAGGAAAAAATCGACACCTAAATGGCACGAAAGGCCTTAAAATTGACAATGAAATGGGGTGAAAGTGATTAAAATCGCCAAACTAATGGGCCGAACGTCATAAAAGCTGAAAACAAATGGGGCTAAACACGAGGAACAAAGGGGGGGGGGGGGGGGGGACCAGAAAAACGGCCCGTCTCCCCTTAAATTAAAAGTTCCAGCATGTGTCCTCTAAAGTGGTTGATATACGGGCATTCTGTATATAAGTAAACCAAATAATCACTCGGGGGTATGCCTGTAGCTATTATAATATGGCCTGCTTGTATTCCTGTCATATTAGGCTTGGCAGTTTGTTTATATCCCCCCCCCCCCCCCCCCCGTGCCACCTTAATGTCACGAAAGGTCTTCAAATTGACAGAAATCGGGCAAAATTTCTTAAAATGTCCAAACTACTAGGGCGAACGTCTTAAAATCTCAAAAGCAATGGGGCTAAACATGAGGGAGAATGGGGTCCAGAAAAAAAATCCCTCAAGTGGAAATCTGCCACATCACGAGCAGTTTCATCATGTTTGTAAATGATAGTACACATACCAATCAATGTGTTATTCCACGTATGCCTATATATATAGCTTGTACGGTCGCGCTAATAAGTTATGTCTCGGCTGGCATTACGTTTGGCTCGCTCTGTGCTGTATTAATGTCTGTCAGCTGTTGAATAGGGTGGGTAAGTGTAGGAACGTGTTGGTATATTTCACTCGATATGAAGAAATGAAGCTTAAATATGGCTGATACCAATTATTGATCAAAACATACTTGGTGCCCAGACAATTCACTTATTAGCGCGACTGTACAGTCGAGGTTAATAAGTGTTGTCAGATATTTCACACAGTTTCGGACACTGACTAATACTCTGAGGGATAAGCACTTTTCCCAGTAACTATAAAGATACCAATAACACTTGTTGAGCGAAAACCACTGGAATCTATGACAACACTTAATACCCCTCGATCGTACCAAGTCATGTTAATTGCCATTTTGGGCAGGTGATCAGAGACTATCTAGAATATAAACAGGCAGGTTGGATCATTCCTTTCTATAGACTATTCAGTATACTTAAGGGGAGATTTCCACTTGAGGGAGTTTTTTCTGGACTCCTTTCTCCCTTATGTTTAGCCCCATTGCTTTTCTAATTTTAAGACGTTCGCCCCATTATTTTGATGATTTTAAGAACTTTCAACCCATTTCTGCCAATTTTAAGACCTTTCGTGCCATTTAGGTGTCGATTTTATCCTGGCGAGCGATAGCGAGCCTGTAATTTAAGAGGAGCCGGCTTTCAGCCGGGACATTTTTCTACCGAAAAATGTAAAAATTTATCTTGAAAGGGGCTCAAGGGGGTGTAATCTTAAGCTTGATGGATATCTAGAGACCAAACTAAAAACCTCCCCTTAACCAAACCAAACCTAACCTAAAAACTCACCCCAGACATGTAGAGTATGTTATCTGTTTCTATCATTAAGGGGGTGACCTGTTTTGGTTCTGTCCTTTTCTATCTTTCTCTGGCTTGTATCCATTTGGCCCCATTCAGCCTACTGTTGTAAGACGTTTATCCCCATCCAGGTGTCAATTTCTTACTGGTGAGCGGTAGCGAGCCAGCATATTTTTAATTTTTGTTAGACGGCAGGCTAAATTTGTACATTTTTCGATAGAAAAATTTCTCCGGCGAAGCCGGATTTCTTCATATAATGCTGGCTCGCTATCGCTCGCCAGGAAGAAATCGACACCTAGATGGGGATAAACGTCTTAAAATAGTTGGCTAAATGGGGCCGAATGGATACAAGCCAGAGAAAGAGAGAAAAGGAGAGCAGGTGACCCCCCTTAACCAACCCTAACCTATAAACTCACCCCAGTCTGTGGTTGACTTGCCCCCACCAACATGTAGAGTACGTTATCGGTTTCTATCATTAACGTCACCATGGTTGTTGCACAATACTTCACAGCACCGCACCGTACAATACAATTTATCAGCACCTTATTCCACAACACTACACCAGACAGGCTTATTTCTCAACACTTTATTCCACAACACAGCAACTTATTCCACAACACAGCAACAGACAGTCTTATTTCTCAGCACTTTATTCCACAACACAGCAACAGACAGTCTTATTTCTCAACACTTTATTCCACAACACAGCAACTTATTCCACAACACAGCAACAGACAGTCTTACTTCTCAGCACTTTATTCTACAACACAGCACCAGTCTTATTTCTCAGCACCTTATTCCACAACACAGCAACAGACAGTCTTATTTCTCAACACTTTATTCCACAACACAGCAACTTATTCTACAACACAGCAACAGAGTCTTATTTCACAGCAACTTATTCCACAACACAGCACCAGACAGTCTTATTTCTCAACACCTTATTCCACAACACAGCAACAGACAGGCTTAAACACAGCAACAGACAGGCTTATTTCTCAACACTACAACAGACAGGCTTATTTCTCAACACTACAACAGACAGGCTTATTTCTCAACACTACAACAGACAGGCTTATTTCTCAGCACCTTATTCCACAACACTACAACAGACAGGCTTATTTCTCAACACTACAACAGACAGGCTTATTTCTCAACACTACAACAGACAGGCTTATTCCTCAGCACTTTATTCTACAACACTACAACAGACAGGCTTATTCCTCAGCACTTTATTCCACCTAACTGTCTTATTTCTCAGCACTTTATTCCACCTAACTGTCTTATTTCTCAGCACTTTATTCCACAACACAGCAACAGACAGGCTTATTCCTCAACACTTTATTCCACAACACAGCAACAGACAGGCTTATTCCTCAACACTTTATTCCACCTAACTGTCTTATTTCTCAGCACCTTATTCCACAACGCTACACCAGACAGGTATATTTCCAAGCACAATATTCCACAACACCGTATCACACTGCCTTTCGTATACACACTACTTCACAACACTGTCCCACCCTGTCTTATTACTAAACCAGTCCACCTACATTGATCACTCCATTGCAACACAGATGCAACAAAGAAAAACAATATTATTGTAACCTATTTATTGAACACTGAGGCAATCGTGGTCAAAAGTCATGTACAGTCGCGCTAATAAGTCATGTCTCGGCACCAAGTATGTTTTGGTCAATAATTGGTATCAGCAATATCTAAGATTAATTTCTTCATATCAAGTGAAATATACAAACATGTTCCTACAGTTACCCACCCTATTCAACATCTGACAGACATTAATACAGCACAGAGCAAGCCAAACGTAATGACAGCTGGGACATCACTTATTAGCGCGACTGTACACTCATTTAATAATGTCACTTTAAGGGGAGATCTCCACTCGAGGGATTTTTTTCTTGACCCCTTTCTCCCTCATGTTTAGCCCCATTGCTTTTGATATTATAAAACGTTTGCCCCATTAGTTTAGCGATTTTAAGAACTTTCACCCCATATTAAGACCTTTCGTGCCATTCAGGTGTCAATTTTATCCTGGCGAGCGATAGCGAGCCTGTAATTTAAGAGGAACCGGCCTTCGGCCGGGACATTTTTCTACCGAAAAATGTACAAATTTATCTTGAAAGGGACTCAAGGGGGTGTAATTTTAAGTTTGATGGAGGTCTAGGGAATCAACTAAATACCTCCCCTTAAGCTAATATCCAGTTGTAATACGACTATGTGGATATATATGTGTTGTAATACGACTATGTGGATATATATGTGTTGTTACGAGCTACTGTATAAGTATATAACTTCAAATTATATTATCATCTCCAATTATAACATGAGTTACCCATTAACCCTTTCTGTACCGCAACGTCTGGTTTTAACTTTATTCTGACTATTATTGGATGATTTTATTGTTTAAGAAAGGCCTCCAGCAACCAACAGGCTTCGAACTATCTCACTTAACCCTTTTTAATACCACCGATCCTTCTTAAAATGCCCCAAAAACGACTAAATTTAGCTAGAATATAATATAGAAACGTCGCCGGTATAGAAGGGGTTAATAAATCCCATAAACGTCGCCGGTATAGAAGGGGTTAAATACCATAAACGTCGCCGGTATAGAAGGGGTTAAATACCATAAACGTCGCCGGTATAGAAGGGGTTAATAAATCCCATAAACGTCGCCGGTATAGAAGGGGTTAATAAATACCATAAACGTCGCCGGTATAGAAGGGGTTAAATACCATAAACGTCGCCGGTATAGAAGGGGTTAAATACCATAAACGCATCTTCTACAATAACTCCTCTACACAGTGTCTTGACGAGATACTGTTAAGGGGAGGTATTTAGTTTGTTCCCTAGACCTCCATCAAGCTTAAAATTACACCCCCTTGAGTCCCTTTCAAGATAAATTTGTACATTTTTCGGTAGAAAAATGTCCCGGCCGAAGGCCGGTTCCTCTTAAATTACAGGCTCGCTATCGCTCGCCAGGATAATATTGACACCTGAATTGCACGAAAGGTCTTAATATGGGGTGAAAGTTCTTAAAATCGCTAAACTAATGGGGCAAACGTTTTATAATATCAAAAGCAATGGGGCTAAACATGAGGGAGAAAGGGGTCAAGAAAAATATCCCTCAAGTGGACATCTCCCCTTAACGATTTTATTCAGTTTAAAAAGGGCCTCCAGCAATTAACAGGTTTCGAACTATCTCACTTAACCCTTTTTACCATTACAGATCCTTCTTAAACTGGAAAATATCGTCTAAATATATAGAACACCAAATTAAAAAGACGTCGCCGATACAGTACGGGTTAAAAGACAAGTGCTTGTGGAGTACAATTCGCCACAACTGATGTCGACACGCCTGTGTACCAATTTAGAAATTGACTCCGTACTTTGCACATCGGTACACTAGAGTACATTGCAACACCACTTCATAAGTTCATACACCGGTGAGTCTATATATATATATATATATATATATATATATATATATATATTCAATGTACAGTGGAGCAAATCTTCTTACACAAGTTAATCCCAATCATTGTATTTTCATAAAGAACACAACTAATGTCCCAGATGTTTGTGAGTGACTGACAATACCACAACACATGACCACAACCATGTACTGTGACACGACACTACCACCACGACATCACACTAGCACCACAGCACCACCACCACAACCATATACTGTGACACGACACTAGCACCACGACATCACACTAGCACCACAACACCATGACACTACCACCACAACATCACACTAGCACCACAACACCATGACACTACCACCACAACCATATACTGTGACACGACACTAGCACCACAACATCACACTAGCACCACAACACAAACACCACAACATATGATACTAGCACCACAACACCACACTAGCACCACACCATCACACTACACCACACATCACGCTACCAACACACATGACACACCACACTATAGCACCACAACACCATTCCACACATCACACTGCACCACACTAGCACCACATCACCACACTAGCACCACACCATCACACTACACCACACATCACGCTACCAACACACATGACACACCACACTATAGCACCACAACACCATTCCACACATCACACTGCACCACACCATACCATCACAACACAACCCCACACTAGCACCACAACACAACACTACCACTACACCACACTAGCACCACAACACCATACCATACCATCACAACACAACACTACACTAGCACCACAACACAACACCACCACACCACACATAACACTAGCACCACAACACCATACCACACCATCACAACACAACACTACCACTACACCACACCACCATACCACACCACCACCACAACACACCACCACCACAACACAACACTACCACCACACTACGGGAAGTAATGGGTTCTGTCATGTGACGCTTACAGTACTGTCATTTGTGTCAAGGAACCTACACTTGGCTCTCTCTCTTTTTCTGTCTGTCTGTCTGTCTGTCTGTCTGTGTGTCTCTCTCTCTCTCTCTCTCTCTCTCTCTCTCTCTCTCTCTCTCTCTCTCTCTCTCTCTCTCTCTCTCTCTCTCTGCAGTTATTATACTTCGTTTATAATTATCGGTCTGTTTAAGGGGAGGTTTTTAGTTTGTTCCCTAGACCTCCATCAACCTTAAAATTACACCCCCTTGAGTCCCTTTCAAGATAAATTTGTACATTTTTCGGTAGAAAAATGTCCCGGCCGAAGGCCAGTTCCTCTTAAATTACAGGCTCGCTATCGCTCGCCAGGATAAAATCGACACCTAAATGGCACGAAAGGTCTTAATATGGGGTGAAAGTTCTTAAAATCGCTAAACTAATGGGGCAAACATTTTATAATATCAAAAGCAATGGTGCTAAACATGAGGGAGAAAGGGGTCAAGAAAAAAAAAATCCCTCAAGTGGAGACCTCCCCTTAAAATCATCTAATGTCGGCCAGAATATTAAGTAGATATATTGGAATTTGATAGCAGACGAATATACTCTAACTAGGCTGTTTCAAATATACCGATATATATATATATATATATATATTTTTTTTTTTTTTTTTTTTTTTTTTTTTTTCGTTAATACATATATATATATATATATATATATATATATATATATATATATATATGCAAAAAAAGGGGGGCGCAGTAAGACAACCGCAAATACCAATGGAAGAACAAAATATGACTAACAATTATTATGTTCCTTCCAACAACCAACCATACTCCTAAAATCGATTAATGAAATTTACAAACACATGTGGCAGTCCGCGGATTCGAACCCAGGATGCTCACACCGAAAATCAACACCTTATACATCGCACCACGAAGACAGTAGCAAAGAAAAATAAAACTTTATCATAAAATACTGTTAGAATGTTTGAAACATTCTAAATATGCGTGCTTATTAAAATACAGACCCTCCAAACGGTTGGTGTCTGCAAGCAGGAGCCAGGAACATTAAAACAGATTGACCGAAGACTTCAGTGCTTACAATACAAATATAGGAATACAAAATACATTAAAATACATTAAAACAGATTGACCGAAGACTTCAGTGCTTACAATACAAATATAGGAATACAAAATACATTAAAATACATTAAAACAGATTGACCGAAGACTTCAGTGCTTACAATACAAATATAGGAATACAAAATACATTAAAATACATTAAAACAGATTGACCGAAGACTTCAGTGCTTACAATACAAATATAGGAATACAAAATACCTTAGAAATGTCTGCCAGGAACATAAATTAAAAGAAACTTCTTGCGAAGATGTCAGTGCTTTAAAACAGAGGAATAAAAAGAAAGCTTATAAAAAGTGTTTTTAGAATGAAGTCCCTTAATGAAAACTCCAATCTGTGGTCATAATTATTAAAAGAATGTTGCCACTATTTAAAATGTTGCCAAATGCATTTCTCCACTTGCTGGATCCTCAGTGGCTTCTAATGCAGGACTGAGATCGGTGTGTCTTTGTGTGGGTGTATGTATGCATTTGCGTGTGTGTATGCCTCGGTGTGTGTTTATGTGTATGTATATATGTCTGTCTGTGTGTGTGTGTGTGTGTGATGTTGGAGATGGTTTTGAGTGGGAGTGCAGAAAGAAAGGAGCCATAATGATAACAATAGCGGGAGAGGAAGCAAGGGTAGGAGAGAGAGAGAGAGAGAGAGTACATGAGGAGGGGGTGTAGGGAAGAAGGAAGGAAGGCAGGGGGAGAGAGAGAGAGAGAGAGAGAGAGAGAGAGGAAGATGGGAGGGGGAGGGAAGAGGAGGAAGGTAGAGAGAGAGGAGAGAGGGGGGGGGGGGGAGGAGAGAAGGAGAGGAGAGGCAGAGAGAGAGAGGGAGAGAGAGAGAGGAGAGAGAGAGAGGGAGAGGAGAGAGAGGGAAGCAGGGGTAGGAGAAGGCGGAGGGAGAGAGAGAGAGAGAGAGGGAAGTACATGAGGAGGGGGTGTAGGGAAGAAGGAAGGAAGAGGGGGGGGGGGAGAGAGAAGAGAGAGAGAGGAGAGAGGGAATTAGAGAGAGGGAGAAGGCATGAGAGGGAAGAGAGAGAGGAGAGAGAGAGAGAGAGAGAGAGAGAGAGAGATAGAGAGAGAGAGGGAAGTACATGAGGAGGGGTGTGGGAAGTAAAGAAGGCAGGGGGGGGGAGAGAGAGAGAGAGAGGGAAGTACATGAGGAGGGGGTGTAGGGAAGAAGGAAGGAAGGCAGAGAGAGAGAGAGAGAGAGAGGGAAGTACATGGAGGGGGGGAGGGAGAAGGAAGGAAGGCAGGGAGAGAGAGAGAGAGAGAGAGAGAGAGAGAGAGAGGAGAGAGAGAGAGAGAGAGAGAGGGAAGTACATGAGGAGGGGGTGTAGGAAGAGGAAGGAGGCTAGAGAGAGAGAAGAGGAGGGAGAGAGAGAGAGAGAGAGAGAGAGATGGAAGACCGAGAGAGGGAAGTACATGAGGAGGGGGTGTAGGGAAGAAGGAAGGAAGGGAGAGAGAGAGAGAGAGAGAGAGAGAGAGAGAGAGAGAGAGAGAGAGAGAGAGAAATATGTACACAAAAACAAAGTGTTTAGAGACCTTGAATAAGAGAGGGAGGATGATGGGGTGAAGAGGGGGTAAGGGGGCACAGAAGGGGGGAGTGATCGTTGGGACATATTAACCCTCTCCGACATATGACGCGATTTTGAGCCCATTAGGGATACTTTAAAGTTTTTGTTACCATCAGGGGTATTTAGAAACCTTTAGCTTAGTTACTTCAACCACTGCAGTTGTCTTTGAGTTAGCTGTGGGCAGAAAACAAATTTTGGAGAGGTAATTATAAGAGTGAGAGAACTCTATTTCTTATTGCTAATCTGGCAACCTCTGCGTCATATGAGTCTGAAAGGGGTTAAAATCCCCAATGTGCAATGGAGGAAGAGTAGGAGGGGTGGGGAGCCTGGGGGAGGGGTGGGGAGCCTGGGGGAGGGGGAGGGGGGGGAGGAGAAGAGGAATGAGGAAGATGAAAACAAAATATGGAAGAAGAAGAGGTAGAACAAGCCCTGTTGGAAAAATCGAAAATTTAAAATAAGAAATAAATTAAACACAAGGTTGAACAAAAACAAAGATGAGTTTGAAAAATGAGAATAAAACGGAAATAATAAGATGAACAATAACAAAATATCAAAGAAAACGAACACATATTTTAAGATGTAATTAAAGGAAGAGAAACAAGAAAAAAATATGTACTAATCAAACTACTGGGGCAATCCGGACAACACATACCTCTCCCTACGCTGGCTTAAGGGGAGGTATTTAGTTTGTTCCCTACGTTTTTATCAAGCTTAAAATTACACCCTCTTGATCCCCTTTCAAGATAAATTTGTACATTTTTCGGTAGAAAAATGTCCCGGCCGGAGGCCGGTTGCTCTTAAATTACAGGCTCGCTATCGCTATCGACACCTTAATGGCACGAAAGGTCTTAAAATTGACACCTTAATGGCACGAAAGGTCTTAAAATTGACAGAAATGGGGCAAAATGTCTTAAAATGTCAAAACTACTAGGGCGAACGTCTGAAAATCTCAAAAGCAATGGGGCTAAACATGAGGGAGAAACGGGTCCAGAAAAAAAATCCCTCAAGTGGAAATCTCCCCTTAAGGTATGTAATCTACCGATCACCTCTTAAGTGACCACTTGCGAGTTTTGATCTACAAGGAAGTTGGAGCTTGTGGCCATCAATATTAAGCAGATTTATCAGCTATAATACATATATAATACATATATAATACATATATAATACATATATAATACATATACAGTATAATACATATATAATACATATATAATACATATATAATACATATATAATACATATACAGTATAATACA
The DNA here is from genome assembly GCA_032716605.1 of Paralithodes platypus. Lineage (NCBI taxonomy): Eukaryota > Metazoa > Arthropoda > Malacostraca > Decapoda > Lithodidae > Paralithodes > Paralithodes platypus. The sequence continues at coordinate 1,174,398 of CM064540.1, forward strand.
TATATAATACATATATAATACATATACAGTATAATACATATATAATACATATATAATACATATATAATACATATACAGTATAATACATATATAATACATATATAATACATATACAGTATAATACATATATAATACATATATAATACATATATAATACATATATAATACATATATAATACATATACAGTATAATACATATATAATACATATATAATACATATACAGTATAATACATATATAATACATATATAATACATATACAGTATAATAAATATATAAATACATATACAGTATAATAAATATATAAATACATATACAGTATAATAAATATATAAATACATATACAGTATAATACATATATAATACATATATAATACATATACAGTATAATACATATATAATACATATATAGATACATATATATATACATAACACCAAATGTATCATACATTTTGGTCCATCAGAAACCCACTGTATTATTGCATTTTCTCTTTAATATCGATGTCCACGGCTCCAACTTACTTATAGCCTGAAACTCGCAAGTGGTCAATTGAGTCACTTCTCTCTTGGCCCATATCCTATCCCACTCATTAAATGGCATGATAATCGGTTCGTAACTTTTTGAGATATCTTGCTTACAGACAAACGGACGTGAAAAAATAACATCCGTCCTACTTCGTAATCGGAAGTATACACCAGGGCAATAAATGATAACAGATTGATATCTCCTCTCAAGGCTGCACTTAAGGAGGGTGACCTGTTTTGGTTCTGTCCTTTTCTATCTTTCTCTGGCTTGTATCCATTTGGCCCCATTCAGCCTACTGTTTTAAGACGTTTATCCCCATCCAGGTGTCATTTTTGTACTGGTGAGCGGTAGCGAGCCAGCATATTTTTTATTTTTGTTTGACAGCAGGCTAAATTTGTACATTTTTCGATAGAAAAATGTCTCCGGCGAAGCCGGATTTCTTCATATAATGCTGGCTCGCTATCGCTCGCCAGGAAGAAATCGACACCTAGATGGGGATAAACGTCTTAAAATAGTTGGCTGAATGGGGCCGAATGGATACAAGCCAGAGAAAGAGAGAAAAGGACAGAAATAACAAAAAGCCGGTCACCCCTTAATTGGTAAAATATGGATGGAATAAGGACGAACTGCCAAGGAATATTTGAGATGGCCTCAACCCAGAATCCGCCACAACACAGTCACATACAATTTTGTCCTACTAAGTTAATGTGGTGATGGGTCTATCAGAGTGAGAACTGAGCGATCTCTGCCATACCCATAGCTTACTCTGACTGTTCCTTTTAATTAAAATAATTTCTAGATCTCAAGTGACGGCGTCTCTTCCGTGGATTGACCTCCCAATCTACCAAGATTGGAAGCCAAAGCGTCACATTTTTCCTTTGCCCCTCAACTTTCTCTTCATAATTGCTGAGGGGCACAAGGGCCCTGGGTGGGGCTTTGGTTTCCCGGGCGTTTCCGCACCCTCCTCAGCTCCCCGCCATGGAGTGGCTTCGGTCACCCAGGCTTTATTGTGGTCGGCAGGGAGGGTTCTGTGGGGGTGCTCGGTTATGGCCTTGGCCTTGCTCGGGGCCTTGGGGCTGTTCGGCCAGGCAGCTTGGGGAACAGCAACAGCAGCAACAACAACAACTAAGTTAATGACAAAGTGGCCGCTACAGCAGATTGACGCTGTTTTCCCATACTGGGGACATTAAAATGTTGATAGCCGACTCTAGCAAGAGTCACCACTAAGTAGCCTGCCAAACATGAAGAATATGCTGTATTTTGACATTTCTATGACTACCACACATTGTTATATAATATAAACATACATTACGAATGTTTTATATATATATATACAGTATATGAGAGGTAAACGAAATGTCCTAAACTATAACATATATTGTAGGTGACTACGTGACGCTACCTGAACAATCCCAAAACAAACACAGCCTGCTGTAAGACAAACAAACACAGCCTGCTGTAAGACATAAACAAACACAGCCTGCTGTAAGACATAAACAAACACAGCCTGCTGTAAGACATAAACAAACACAGCCTGCTGTAAGACATAAACAAACACAGCCTGCTGTAAGACATAAATCTTGACCCTTCAAACAGCAACACGAAACCTTCAAAATGTAAATATTAGGCACAGTCAGGGTCAACTCGTTTAATTCGCACTCTCAGAATATTATTAAGGCTTATTAGAAGCTTAACACTTGAGTAGCCTACAGTATCAGCGACGTGTGATGTATTTTGTTATATCTATAATTAGACGATATTATGCAGTTTACGAAGGAGCTGTGGTAGTTAAAAGGAGTTTGGTTATGATAGTTTGAAGCATTATCATGGCTAGCGGTCCTTCCTAAGCTGAATAAAATCGTATAATCATCACCTGGAAATAATGAAAAGGAGGTTTACCGGTACTGCACGAGTTAAAGTTAATGTATACATTAAATTTACAATATATATACACTGGGAAAGAGATGAATCAAGAAATATATTGTATAAGCGATATTGTTGCCGGCAGCAATCTGCTGAAAAATTGCAGAACTACAATTTCTGAGACTCTGCAGATTAATCAAGTTGACTGAAGAGTACAGTAGGCTACGTGTGTAATGAGATTACTCCATTTAGTTAGACAAGGGTCATGGAATTCTAGAAAAGGGGCTCCATTCTTGACGCTGGCTTAAGGGGAGGTTTTTACTGTGTTCCTTATATTTCCATCAAGCATACGATTACACCCCCTAGACCCCCTTTCAAGATAAATTTTCCCGGCCGAAGGCCGGTTCCTCTTAAATTACAGGCTCGCTATCGCTCGCCAGGAAAAAATCGACACCTAAATGGCACGAAAAGTCTTAAAATTGACAGAAATGGGGCGAAAGTTCTTAAAATCGCCAAACTAATGGGGCGAACGTCTTATAATATCAAAAGCAATGGGGCTAACCATGAGGGAGAAAGGGGTCAAGAAAAAAATCCCTCAAGTGGAAAGCTCCCCTTAAGAAGGTTTAAGAAATGCCAGTATTAGGAACAGGTGAATTGATATTTTATTTGTTCAGCCACTTCCATGATATTTTCGGGACCATTGGAGAACAGCGCATTATTCGGTTACAGTTGTAGACATGTAAGCCTACAGTGTATAGCCAGATACTAATGTTGCATATTTTGAATGATTGCACTGTGGAGTAGATGTTGCAAAAAATATGAGAACATATCGGTTTAATGTTATTTTAATACCACGAATTTTGTTGATATATTTGAAGATAAATAATGAATCTATATGCTCTAAAGATCATAAGAAAATTTGTTTTAACCCTCGGCAAAACCTAATAAAAAAAGTATGGTACTAAAATGTCTTTTTCGTAATAAGGTTGTCAATACGGTACTTTCAGTCATCGATAGCTCTAAAGATCATATGAAAATGTGTTAAACCCTCGGAAAAACCTAATATAAAAGTATGGTACTAAAATTTAATTTTCGTAACAAGGTTGTCAATACGGTACTTTCCCGTTATCAATGTACAATCAAGCTGAAGATTGCAGAGTAAACACCATAGACTTCATCAACTTTTCTTTCACCTTCGTATAATTGACACCCAATGTTTTTGTTTTTTTTATTAAGGGATTAGTACTCAACCAGCCGGGGTGTGGGGGCGGCAGCCCCACCCATAATACTAGGTTAGGTTAGGTAAGGTTGTTAGGTTAGGCTAATGTCTTTTCAAATCACTATGGGGGAGCGAGCTTAATTTCCTCAACATCGATCGATAGGCTTAATGGGAAAATAGGTTTTCCCGAGATTTCTAATTAATTACAAACACTATATATTGATGCAAATTACCAATTTTGTTTATAAAAAACACTCGGAAAATTCGTAGTATTAAAATCCAAAAAATCCAAAATATCTTTACTGAAACTTGCACGAGACAAAGATAGAGATATATATATATATATATATATATATATATATATATATATATATATATATATATATATAGAGAGAGAGAGAGAGGATCGAGGTGTGGGTGTGTGTGTGTGTGGTGTGTGTGTGTGAGTGGGAGGGGAGGGGGGGTAGGGAGCAGTGATCGTTGAGACATTTAAATCCTGAGCAACCTAGACGTGGAGAGGATAGGGGGTGGGGTTGGGGGAGGGAGGGGGAGGGGGAGGGGGGAGGAGGAGGAGGAGGGTGGAAGGGGAGGGGGAGCAGAAGGGAGACAAGTGGCAAAATGAAGGGGAGGAAGAGGATACAGGAAGAGAAAGACGATATGGAGGGGGGGGGGGGGGGAAGGAGGAGGAAGAGAGGGAGGGGACAGCAGAGTATGAAAAGGAGTAGGGAGAGAGAGAGAGAGAGAGGAGGGGGGTTAGAGAGAAAGGATGTTGGTGGCAAGTGTTATTAGCAAACAATGCACACCGAACCTTAGAACTTCCTCCGTGTCAGCACTTTCACTACAAGTCACTACTACCACTACCACAATCACCACCACTACAATCATTACCTCTACTACCACAATCACCACTACCACATTCACCACAACTACAATCATTACCACTACTACTCCCACAATCACCACAACTATAACCCTCTTAACTACAACAACCACGACCACAATTAGCACCCTCATATTCATAACCAATACTAACGCTATTACTATTACTACTACCACAATCACCAACACTACTACACAACAATATCCACATAACAACAGCCATCATTACCATTACAACCGCAATTTATAACTAATACTTTCACCATCATAAACAACCCAACGATGAATGTGGGGGCACTCGGTTGTGGCCTTGGCCTTGCTCGGGGCCTTGGGGCTGTTCGGCCAGGCAGCTTGGGGAACAACAACCCAACAATGATTACTATTACTACCACAACTACCACTATCACCATTAGCACACAATACAACACTGTCAACATTACTAACACACATACATTCACCACCGCTAGACTTACCACACTATCAACCACCACCACAATCACCACCACCACAAATATTTTACATCACCATCAAGTTAGGATCATGACTTAATATTAGGCCTGTACAAATCCTGGCTTGTGTAAATTGTCTACATTAGTGGTGGGCCTATTGGTGTTTATGGGAATATGGGGTAGTTTGTAGTAATTAAATACATATACATTTAACCTTAAAAATACTTGCAATTGTTTTCATTATTTTCTAGGTTCAATTAAGGGGAGGTTTTTAGTTTGTTTCCTACTCCTCCAGCAATCTTAAAATGTCACCCCATTGACCCCCTTTCAAGATAAATTTGTACATTTTTCGGTAGAAAAATGTCCCGGCCGAAGGCCGATTACTCTTAAATTACAGACTCGCTATCGCTCGCCAGGATAAAATCGACACCTAAATGGCACGAAAGTTCTTAAAATTGACAGAATGGGGCGGAAATTCTTTAAAATCACCAAACTAATGGGGCAAACGTCTTAAAATCTCAAAAGCAATGGGGCTAAACATGAGGGAGAAAGGGGTCAAGAAAAAAGTCCCTCAAGTGGATATCTCCCCTTAAGCATCCTTTTTAATGACAACAGGAACAAATGTCAAGAATTGCATTCCGAGATACAATTGAAAAGAGTAATACTGTATGATATTTTGGATCACACACCGTTTTTGTAACGATACTGGTATTTGTACCCAAACAAATGTAATTTAATTATTGAGGGTAGGCCTATATAATGAGCTGCACAAAAGAAAAATATTAGGAAAACAAATTCGAAGTGGACAGTTACGAGTTTTTATTTTATTCTACATAAAGCTACTTTAATGTGAAAAGAACATATTAGGAAAACAAATTCGAAGTGGACAGTTACGAGTTTTTATTGTGTTCTACATAAAGCTACTTTAATGTGAAGTATATTGTTATACATAATTACAAACTGTGATAATACAACCTTCCTCGTTATGGTAGAATGGTATAGGAGTTATATTGTTCAGCATTATGACCATGACGAAGACAATATGATAATTATATGATTAAGTAACGGCGAAACAGATAAGACGTCAACATTTAAAAGGCCCTATACACAATACATACAATGTCACCCCTTGCAAAATGTAGTAATCTATAAAGATGAAAACGTAATTCTGACCATGCAACCATGGACGAAAAGACGAATAGTACTTTTCAAACGACTGTGAAATTCCTGAGAGGTGAGACATTGGGACAGGTAGAGGTGGTAGGGTCCCCTCCACTGTAGCAACCAACCCACACAACATTTACAGGGTACACACAAACATACAGTGAACTTCCCCCCCCCCCCCACCCTTCCCCTCTTCGCTATCCTATCCCAAGTCATTTGCCCTTGTATATGAAGACTCGACTCTGGGAAAACAGGACTATTTTCATGTGTGTGAGGATGAACTGAGTACATGACAAACGGACCAGCACGCCCCTTTGCATACTGGGTACAGAATGAACCTCCCACTTCTCAACACCTCTCCACCCTCATCCCTACTAGCCTCCTGTCCTTGTATGTGAGGACTGTACTGAGAACTGAGAACCTACCTAGACGTGTGTGAGGCGTGAGGCGTGAAGATGAGCTGAGGACACGAACAACGAACCTTCACTTCCCTTCGCGTTTACGGGTACACTACAAACCTCACACTTCACAACACCTCCCCTTTGCCTCTCCCTTCCTTCCCAGCCCCCGTGCAGTTAACTCTGAGGACTGTGAGGCTATCTGATGACCTACCTGGGCGTGTGTGAGGTATGAGGATGAGCTGTGAGCAACGGTTAGGAGGAGCTGAGGACACAACAAACGGAGTGAGACTAAGCTCCCTCCTTACTTCAACGCGCTCACCTGCAAGCCACTCCCTACCACAGGACGGTGATTGGGAGTACAAGGACAATCTCTTTTACAGTCGCTGCCATGCAATACACCAGACTGTAAACCGTCGTCTACCCTAAGAAGTAGCCATTGCATTAATGTACACATCTGTTCTATAAATCACCGGCATATACCTAACTTTAAAGAACTCGACACGACTTATAACTATTACATCCGTTGATTACATTTAATATGCTATAATCAGGGAGGTAGTGTCCAACTGTCCATGATGCGAAGTTTATGGTGATTTGTTTTTTAATCAGCCGGCGATATAATTGCAATCAAGACTTTATTGTTGCTATCATTAGTGATCAGTTGAACCTCTCCTATAAGTACGATTTGACATATTCAAATAATCGTATCACACAAGGAGTAACGAAACACTCGAAACTGAAAGTAAACGTTGCGAGGGAATCAACATGGCGCCGACAAGAAACAAGAAGGGGCAGCCTCCTTGTAGATGGAGTTCCTCCCTACCTGACGAAGAGTTGCCAGACGTCGCTGTAACCCTGACTCTCATTCCTTCACCTTTCCTTCCTCCCTTACCTTTCACTAACCTCCTCACACATCCTCATTAACATTCTCAGATACCCAAACCCATTCTTCAAAACTTAAAACATCCGTAACGAGAATATAATTTAAGATATTCAAATTATTCAGCGTCTGTTCCGGCATTTCGCACCTGTGTGGTGATGCCTCCATGCAGGTAAACTCCCTTATTATTATTATGAGCCTTGAGGGTTTTTTAAGGGGGTGTCACCGTCTTTTGTTCTCTTTCTCGCCTTTACTCTCTTTCCCTGGCTTGTATCCATTCGGCCCCATTCAGCCAACTGTTTTAAGACGTTTATCTCCATCTAGGTGTCGATTTCTTCCTGGCGAGCGATAGCGAGCCAGCATTAATTATGAAGAAATCTGGCTTCGCCAGACACATTTTTCTATCGAAAAATGTACACATTTAGCCTGCTGTCAAAAGCATTTAAAAAATATGCTGGCTCGCTACCGCTCACCAGTAAATATTGACACCTGGATGGGGATAAACGTCTTAAAACAGTAGGCTGAATGGGGCCGAGTGGATACAAGGCAGAGAAAGAGAGAAAAGGAGAGCAACGAAGCAGGTCACCTCCCTTAACATGTACCAGTGTATTTAAGGGGAGATCTCCACTTGAGGGATTTTTTTCTTGACCCCTTTCACCCTCATGTTTAGCCCCATTGCTTTTGATATTATAAAACGTTCGCCCCATTAGTTTAGCGATTTTAAGAACTTTCACCCCATATTAAGACCTTTCGTGCCATTCAGGTGTCGAATTTATCCTGGCGAGCGATAGCGAGCCTGTAATTTAAGAGGAACCGACCTTTGGTCGGGACATATTTCTACCGAAAAATTTACAAATTTATCTTGAAAGGGACTCAAGGGGGTGTAATTTCAAGCTTGATGGAGGTCTAGGGAACACACTAAAAACCTCCCCTTAAGTGTACGTTACTATATTCAGGAAAGGCCTATACTGTATAATACGTGTAATATGTACAGGACTGTACTCCATACTTTGTGTACAAGTCTCAGCAAATAAACTTAATCCAATTATATCCAATTCACACACACACACACACACACACACACACAGGTACAATATGTGTGCTTTAGATGTTATTGTATCTATCTACTATTGTATGTACAATTAAAATGAGGAAGAGAAAGGAGTACTATAGGGGAACAGAGGTAGAGAAAAAAAGTTGAATACGAGAGAGAGAGAGAGAGAGAGAGAGAGTGAGTTATATAATCCTCAAACACTTCGTATAATTAGGACAATTACAGTATTTTGGCTCTATTATACTATTTTATGTGACCGCTTACCTGAGTCAAGATTTATTTGGCCGAATTAAATTTGGGCCTTCTTATTATAATGTTGCTGTTGTTGTTGTTTTTAACCATCATCTTTATTATTATTATTAGAAGGAAAGAGGTAAACAAAAAGTTAGGGAGGGTAGCAAGGGAAATAGTAAGGGTGTGAAAGATGAGAATGGGCGAGTGATAGCCGGGAAGCAAGAGAGAGTCGAAAGATGGAGGGAGTACTTTAACGAATTGCTAAATATAAGGAATGAAGCACCAGCAAACATAGTTGGATGGGGTATGGGAGGGAGAAAAAGAGAAGTAGGGGAGGAGGAGGTGGGGATCAGGAGGTCAGAAGTGTCTGAAGCCATGAAAAGAGTGAAGATGGGGAAATCATCAGGAATAGATAGAGTGTGTGGGGAAATGCTGAAGTATAGTGGTGAGATAATGATCGAATGGGTATGGAAAATGTGCACAAACTAGCATGGGAGAAGGGGAGTGCACCTGATGACTGGAATACAGGCATAATAGTCCCCCTATATATGGGTAAAGGGGAAAGAGGAGCGTGTGGTAATCACCGGGGAATATGCCTTCTAAGCGTAGTAGGGAAGGTGTACAGTAGGGTAGTGATTGTGAGAGTCAGAGCGAGAACGGAGAAATGGATAGGTGACGAGCAGGGCGGGTTTAGGAAGGGAAGAGGATGGGTAGATCAGAATTTTGCCCTGAAATGTGTTGTAGAGAAATATCAGGAGAAGGGACAAAAGTTGTATGCTGCCTTTATGGACTTGGAGAAGGCCTATGACAGAGTGGATAAAGAAGGTATGTGGAAAGTACTGAGAATATACGGAGTAGATGGCAAGTTGCTGAAAGCAGTGAAATGCATGTATGAGGGTGAAAAGGCATCAGTATGTGTGGAGAAAGAGCAGAGTGAGTACTTTGATCTGAATGTTGGGTTAAAGCAAGGGTGTGTGATGTCCCCATGGTTGTTCAATATATATAATGTTGGTGTACCGCTGATAAGGGAGGGAAACAAGTGTAAGTTGCCTGTACTGCTGTTTGCCGATGATACAGTTCTGATGAGCAATAGTGAATGCGAGTTATAGGGTCTGGTAAATATGCTTGGAACAGTGTGTGAAAAACGGAATCTGAAGGTAAATGTGGGGAAGAGCAAGGTTATGGTCGTTGAAAGGGGTGCAGCCACATTGTGTGAGGTGAGGTTGAACGGTCAAGCTATGGAGAATGTCAGCTTATTTAAGTATTTGGGCAGTGTGTTGAGTAAAGATGGGAATATGGATGAAGAAGTGCGGGAGAGGGTGCAACAGGAGAAGAGGGTTGTAGGAACGCTGAAAGCAGTAACAAGAAATAGGGTGGTCAGCATGGAAGTAAAGAAGTCCTTGCATGACAGTGTGGTAAGCCCGACATTGACTTACGGGAGCGAAGCATGGACGTTGGTGGAGAGACTCAAACCAAGAGTGAGAGGGGTGGAAATTAGTTACTTGAGAAGTGCATGCAGAGTTACATTGAGGGATAGACAGACGAATGAGGAAGTACGAGAGAGGTGTGGTGTGGATGTAGATGTGCTGGAAAGTGTGAAAAGGAACACCTTGAGATGGTTCGGCAATGTGGAACATATGGGAAGCGAGAGAATGACTAAGAGAGTGTACGAGAGTGAGGTGGAAGGACAGAGAGGGAGAGGTGGAAGGATGGAGTTAGGAAGTATATGAGAGAAGGCGGTGCGGGATGGGAGGAGGAGCGTCGACTGACTGGGGACAGAGGTGCACGGGGGCATTTCGTTCGTGGCCACCCCTTCGGGGATCACGGCATCCGGCAATAGATAGATAGAGATATTCTATTAATCTCCTTTTTCTTTATTTTATCTTGTTATCTATCTCTATATATCCATCCATATATACATCCAGCCTTCTATCTATTATCTATATATCTGTGTTGGTGGATCCAGGTTAATGATATGAGTGAAGTCTTTGATCTTAACCACCCCTCCCCCCGCCGCCCTCCCTCCTTCCTAGCCATGGCTCCTGTGATCAACAACCATAACTCAACCACCATTATCCCCACAGGCACCAACACGGTTTACAACAAAACGTGTTTTTTTTTCATGTTTTTTTTTATTTTAATACTCAAGATTAATTTTCTTTGGTGTACTTATAACAACTTTACGTTATGTTTTTCCACTTAAGATTTATGCGATTTCCTCGTATTTATAATCTAACATAAATTTGGATGGCAAAAAAACACTTATTTTGTTGCGATCACCCAAATCATTAAACTACGCCATACTTTCTCTCATAGTTATTCTATAAAATTAGGTATCATAATGTAGAGATATTGTATCTTACTTGATCTGACAGCTATCTATGCCTCACAAGAGTTGCTAAACGAGTTTGCTGTTGCACAAGGGTTGCTGAATGAAGTAGCTGGAGAGCAAGGGTTGCTGAACTTTCTGCGTGCCTCACTAGGGTTGATATATGAGGGCTTGAACGAGCAGTGGTTAATGAACTTGTTTCCTGAGCAAGGGTTACTGAACTCAGGTGAGGCAAGGACAGGTGAGACTGAACCCGGTGACCTGCCAAACAACAGCAGCCTTTGGGTCTTGAGGGATTTCTTGTGCCTCGTGGTGGTGGGAGTCTTGAGGGTGGAAGGGGTCTTACTCCTTGGGCTAAGGCTACCCTTAGGTCCCTTTGGTCCTGGTGCAATGGGGGCAGGTAGTTTATCTCTCCAGGTGACAGGTGGACTGGCAGGTAGGCTGCAAGCTGTAGGATATGGAGCCGTAGCTCTGATGTCACTGGCTCTGACGTACTTCCAGGCTGTTATCTTTCCCAGATCTCGGTATAACAATACTGATCCTAGAGGACCTAGAACATTACCTACCATGTTTTCTTAAGGGGAGATATCCACTTGAGGGATTTTTTTCTTGACTCCTTTCTTCCTCATGTTTAGCCCCATTGCTTTTCTAATTTTAAGACGTTCGCCCCATTATTTTGACGATTTTAAAAACTTTCGACCCATTTCTGTCAATTTTAAGACCTTTTGTGCCATTTAGGTGTCGATTTTTTCCTGGCGAGCGATAGCGAGCCTGTAATTTAAGGGGAACCGGCCTTCGGCCGGGAAATTTTTCGACCGAAAAATGTACAAATTTGTCTTGAAAGGGGGTCAAGGGGGAGTAATTTTAAGCTTGATGGAAGTCTAGGGAATCAACTAAAAACCTCCCCTTAATTTAATCCCTATCCCAGAACATTACCTATTATGATTCAGAGCTATTTTGCCTGACCTGATTTCATAAGTATCCTTGAAAATTACTTACGCATTTCAGATATAAATTTCCTATGACATTATCTATTATGATTCAGACATATTATACCTTATTGCATCCATCGGTATCCCAAAGTATTATCTAACATAATTCAGAGTTATTATACTTTTTTTTTTTTCTTTTTTTTTTTTTTTTTTTTACCTTAGTCATTATCTTATATCTATCCTATATATAGCTAAAAACTATCACGATTCCTACCCTACCTGGTTTAATTGATACCCTAGAACAATGTACTTAATCCTTATCCAATTTCACGCTTACGTTTACCTTTATCACAAACTCAACTAACTGATATAATGTAGCAAATCTCATCATAACCAGCCTACCATACATACATACATACATAAGTGTATTTTCAGCTCATCAGGCTGCCATTCTTTAATAAACCGTTTATTATTATTATTATTACATACTCATCGTCAGTCTACAAATAAACAAATGCAGCAGCTTCAGAAACATAATAAAACAAATAAGATACATACATACATACATACATACATACATGCATACATACATACATACATACATACATACATACATACATGCATACATACATACATACATACATACAGACAGACTCGCCACCAGGCTAAACATAAACAAACAACCCGTGTTCCTAAATATTCCCTCTTGCTCACAGAACTTACAAATATTTAGCAACTTACGTATATACACTACATTTTCTAGGTGACCGGTCAACTCAACCAGTAGACCATTTCAACCAGTACCAAATCAACCAATACGGTTAGGTTAGGTTAGGTTAGTACTATATTTTGGCACTGGTTTGGTTGATCTGGGTTAATTTGGCACTGGTTGAGAGCTATCTATCTATCTATCTATCTATCTATATGCTCAGGCCCAATCCCCATTTTGGGGGTAGCCGACTCAAGACAGAGCAAGAACAGGGAAAACACAAAAACAACATAAAACAAAAAATAAACACAGATAAAAAACACAAACTCACACACATCCAGGTCACCCAGGAGAAGACCCAGAGACCAGGGTTACCAAGGTCGCTCCAGCACTCCCCCAGCCCCTGACCACCCGGAGAGGTTCCGATCTCGGCAGGCAGACATGCAGCGGAGCCAAAGCCACAAGCCCTCCCACCACACTTCCAGGCACACCCTTCATATTAATCGTCCCCCCGGGCCAGGCGCCTGATGGACTATTATCTAGTCGAACTTGCGCCCGACCCCTTACTCCAAAAGAGTTGAGAGCTACTGGTTGAAATGGTCTACTGGTTGAGATGACATGGAACCAAGACTTATAGTAACCTAAACTTACACATTTAAATAATCAAGAATTGCGACGAACTATTAATCCCTTCTGTACCGGGACGTCTTTTTCATTTTATTGTAGCTTCTATTAAATGATTGTATTCAGTTTAAATTGGGCCCCCAGCAATTAACAGGTTTCGAACTATCTCATTTAACAATTTTAACTACCACAGATCCTTCCTAAGGGGAGATTTCCACTTGAGGGATTTTTTTCTTTACCCCCTTCTCCCTCATGTTTAGCCCCATTGCTTTTGAGATTTTAAGACGTTCGCCCCATTAGTTTGACGATTTTAAGAACTTTCACCCAATTTATGTCACTTTTAAGACCTTTCGTCCCATTTAGGTGTCGATTTTTTCCTGGCGAGCGAAAGCGAGCCTGCAATTTAAGAGGAATCGGCCTTCGGCCGGGACATTTTTCTACTGAAAAATGTACAAAATGATCTTGAAAGGGGGTCAAGGGGGTGTAATTTTAAGCTAGATTGAGGTCTAGGGAACGAACTAAAGACCTCCCCTTAAACTGCACAAAATCGTCTAAAAATAGCTAGAATAAAATGTCAAAAACGTCGTCGGTCAAGAAGGGGTTAACCATGACTATACTGTATGCAATCATGGTTGGAACTCATATTTGCTAAATCTGTTCTACTTTTCTCAGAAACTGAAAATAATTAGTGAAATGCTGGGTGTACGAAGGGAATTTAACCCTCCCGAAAATCCCCAAGCCCAGTGGCCTGCCTGGCGCGGGTTCGAACCCTGGTTAGGGACCTCAGTAGGTTTTACCAGACTGGTTAGGTTTCGAACCCTGGTTAGGGACCTCAGTAGGTTTTACCAGACTGGTTAGGTTTCGAACCCTGGTTAGGGACCTCAGTAGGTTTTACCAGACTGGTTAGGTTTCGAACCCTGGTTAGGGACCTCAGTAGGTTTTATCTGACTGGTTAGGTTTCGAACCTGGTTTGGGACCGGTTTCGAACCCTGGTTAGGGACCTCAGTAGGTTTTACCTGACTGGTTAGGTTTCGAACCCTGGTTAGGGACCTCAGTAGGTTTTACCAGACTGGTTAGGTTTCGAACCCTGGTTAGGGACCTCAGTAGGTTTTACCAGACTGGTTAAGTTTCGAACCCTGGTTAGGGACCTCAGTAGGTTTTACCTGACTGGTTAGGTTTCGAACCCTGGTTAGGGACCTCAGTAGGTTTTACCAGACTGGTTAGGTTCGAACCCTGGTTAGGGACCTCAGTAGGTTTTACCAGACTGGTTAGGTTTCGAACCCTGGTTAGGGACCTCAGTAGGTTTTACCAGACTGGTTAGGTTTCGAACCCTGGTTAGGGACCTCAGTAGGTTTTACCAGACTGGTTAGGTTTCGAACCCTGGTTAGGGACCTCAGTAGGTTTTACCAGACTGGTTAGGTTTCGAACCCTGGTTAGGGACCTCAGTAGGTTTTACCAGACTGGTTAGGTTTCGAACCCTGGTCATGGACCTCAGTAGGTTTTACCAGACTGGTTAGGTTTCGAACCCTGGTTAGGGACCTCAGTAGGTTTTACCAGACTGGTTAGGTTTCGAACCCTGGTTAGGGACCTCAGTAGGTTTTACCAGACTGGTTAGGTTTCGAACCCTGGTTAGGGACCTCAGTAGGTTTTACCAGACTGGTTAGGTTTCGAACCCTGGTTAGGGACCTCAGTAGGTTTTACCAGACTGGTTAGGTTTCGAACCCTGGTTAGGGACCTCAGTAGGTTTTACCAGACTGGTTAGGTTTCGAACCCTGGTCATGGACCTCAGTAGGTTTTTACCAGACTCGCGCTCT
>CM064540.1:1191974-1301452 GCA_032716605.1 Paralithodes platypus
CTCTCTGCTATTTCCCGGTCTCCTTATTACCTCGTGACATAGAGAAACAACACACATTATATAACATATGGTGAGGTGGGTGGGGGAAGGCGGGTTTAGATGGTGGTGATGGTAGAAAATCGTGGTGGTAGGGATGGTAGTGATGGTGGTGGTGGTGGTGATAGTAGTAGCAGTAGTAGTAGTAATTGTAGTACTAGTAGTATAAGCGATATATACTGTATATATATATATATATATATATATATATATATATGCCTTAATTAATATGGCGGAAAGTTTACTCCTTTACCAGATGATTTATCGACCATTAATTTAAAAATGTGAAACTGCTGTTTCTGAATCATATCAATGTCCAGGTATTCACAAATAATAACTTAGTTGGCTATAAATCATTGTAAATCATTGTAATAGCTGATTAATTAACATGGGGACTAGTCAATTATTCGCCAACTTAATTAAACCAATATACAGTATATTGTATAATATGCTGTATAGTATATAGTTGGTGTGGTGGTCGATGGTGTGGAGGTAGTAGGGCATAGTGGGATAGCAATGGTGGTGGTGGTAGTAGTGGTGGTGATGGTTGTGGTAGTGGTGTTGTCATTAACCCTTTCAAGCTCCAATACGCGTTTCTGTTCTGTTTCTGGCTACTAATAGACGATTTTATTCAGATTAGTAACGGTATATGGAAGTCAAAGGGTTGATTGAGATAGTATTTACCCTTTTAATACCCACAGATACTTCCTAAGCTGCATAAAATCGTCTAATGATAGCCAAAATACTGCTAAAACGCGTCAGAGCTTCAAAGGGTTAATATATTAATGGTGGTGATAATATTGTGGCACTGTGGTGTAATAACTTTTATGATTTGTTATACATTTTTATATAATTGTTACCCCCTCTTATTAATGGTGCTTTGTTTTTCTTGTTGCGTATGATTATTACTGTTGTTGTTGTTGTTACTATTGTTGTTTATATTACATTCGTTGTTGATTTAGTTGGAGGTGGAATTAGTGTTTGTTGTTGTTGTTGTTGATGTTGTGGTGGTGGTGGTGGTGGTGATGAATGCGTTAATTTTGTGTCCTATGTTATTAGTAGTGTTATATGTTTTTATTATTAATATTATTATTATTGGTAAGAGTAGTGTCAGAGTTGGTCCATAAGAAGTAGGCTACAGTACACAGGGAAATAAGGGACAGAGCTTTTTGTTCCTTACTATGCTGCTTGAGGATAACCTGGGTAAGCTGTGTGGAAGGTAGAATGGTGAGAGAGCAGTGGACAGATTACGTGGGTGGTCCTAGTAATGGTGTGGTTGTGATGATGGTAGTAGTGGTGGTATGATTGATGGTTGTGGTGATGGTGTAGTTGTGGTGGTGATGATGATGATGGTAGAGGTGGTATGATTGATGGTGATGGTAGTAGTGGTGGTATGATTGATGGTTGTGGTGATGGTGTAGTTGTGGTGGTGATGATGATGATGGTAGAGGTGGTATGATTGATGGTGATGGTTGTGGTGGTATGATTGATGGTGATGGTTGTGGTGATGGTGCTAATAATAATAGTGATATTGGGGAAGGTTATGATAGTGGTGGTGGTGGTGATGTTGATGTGATGGTGGTGGTTATGATAATGATGATGCTAATCGAAGTTATGGTAATGGTGGTGATCGTAATGGTGGTGGTAGTGATGTGATTATAATGATGAGGGTAATGATAATAAAATAAGTGATGAATATGGTGGTGGTGCAAATACTAATGCTGATATTGAGGAGGAGGATGATGGTGGTAATAGTGATGATGATGATGGTGATGGTACTGTTGTTGCTAATAATGAAGGTGGTAGTGAGAAAGAACGTGGTGGTGGTGGTGATGGAGATAGTGGTAATGATGATAAATGTGGTGATGGTGGTGGTTGTAATACTAGTGGTGGTGGTAATAATGGTGATAGTGGTGGTGGTGATGGTGACGGAGTGGTGATGGTGGTGGTTGTAATATTAGTGGTGGTGGTGATAATGATGATACGTGATAGTGGTGGTGGTGGTGGTAGTGATGGTGATAGTGGTAATGATGGTGGTGGTGGTAATAATGGTGATAGTGATAGTGGTGGTGGTGATGTTTAGATCATTACACATTCTCGCCAAAAGCCTTAAACCCTTCAGACGTAAACACACTCTCTCTCTCTCTCTCTCTCTCTCCTTATCTGAACAAAGACATCTGGAGACTCGAGTCGGTACAGCGAGAGCAACAAAGTTAATTCCATTATTGAATAATAAACCATATTACGAAAGACTAAAGAGATTAAATTTGTTTTCACTCAAAACACGAAAATTGAGAGGTCAGCTATTCGAGAGTTTCACGATATTCAAAGGATTCGAGAAATTTGATACAAATACACTTTTCACTGTTGTAATATACTAGCTGAGGTACCCGGCGCTGCCCGGGGGAAAATCAAAGTATGGGCTGTCTATCTTAGGGTTCCCAGTGATCATATTATTAGAGTCGGGCTAAAGAGAAAACGTACTTTTAGTATAGTATAGAACTATAGATGTGATAGGGGCGGGTGCCCAACCCCGATAGGGGTTGAAATAGGGGAGCTATTTCCCCCCCCCCCCCCCCCCACCGCCAAAGGCAGCTTTTCAGGGCCTTTCCTAGCTGATGCTGAGAGGATTGGGTTCTAGTCATGTGGTGATGGGCTGGTCTATCAGAGTGAGAACTGAGCGATCTCTGCCATACCCATAGCTTAGTCTGACTGTTCCTTTTACTTATATATTTTCTAGATCTCAAGTGACGGCGTCTCTTCCGTGGATTGACATCCCAATCTACCAAGATTGGAAGCCAAAGCGTCACGTTTTTCCTTTGCCCCTCAACTTTCTCTTCATAATTGCTGAGGGGTACAGGACCCTGGGTGGGTCTTTGGTTTCCCGGGCGTTTCCGCACCCTCCTCAGCTCCCCGCCATGGAGTGGCTTCGGTCACCCAGGCTTTATTGTGGTCGGCAGGGAGGGTTCTGTGGGGGCGCTCGGTTATGGCCTTGGCCTTACTCGGGGCCTTGGGGCTGTTCGGCCAGGCAGCTTGGGGAACAACAACAACAACTATAGATGTGAGCAGGCTAGACTATTATATCTCCAAATATAGAACTAAACATCAAGTATTCACATACACCATTTTCCATGTATTTTAACCCCTCCAGCCCCAGCGTCGATACTGTCTCGACGGCTATGTTTGTAACGCTCAGCCCCAGCGTTATTAACGTATCCAAGGCTATTCTCGCCCTTATTTATCCCTGTTATAGGGTTTGTAGAGGGTTGATATTCATATGGGAACTACTTTAGAATACCACGCAACAAAAACAGTAGTTGGCAACTCCCCAAATACAGCTTGGCGGGCATGAGGGGGGTGCGTGTGGCGTGGTGTGTCAGTTCACAATTTCACTCGCGATTGACACACCATGTTCGACC
This sequence comes from Paralithodes platypus, assembly GCA_032716605.1. Taxonomy (NCBI): domain Eukaryota; kingdom Metazoa; phylum Arthropoda; class Malacostraca; order Decapoda; family Lithodidae; genus Paralithodes; species Paralithodes platypus. The sequence goes on from CM064540.1 coordinate 1,195,430, forward strand.
GCCAAAGCTCTCACCTCACACCTCACACCGTGAAGTGAGTGTTGAGGAGGTGATATCGATGTTTTTTATTACGAGGATAGTGATACCGAATCATCAGATGAAGAGTCCGGGGAGGATTACCAGCCAACATTGGAGAAGATAGAGGAAATAGAAGAGGAGACACCCATTGTTCTTGTTGCTCGAGGCATCTCGGCGTCACGGCCGGTGTCTCGTACCTCCGACTCCCCAGACTGTGATGTGGCACTGTGTTAGCCACAGTGTTTCAGGGACTACCACACCCTTGAACACTTACAAGCTGCCTATAAATTATCGCATAATATAAGTAACAGTGACACTCGCAATACGATAATCGTAACAGAAATAATATGCGGTAACAGTGGAAGAGTGAAAGCAAATGTAGCGTAGACACAGAAAGAAAGCGAGTCATGCTGTGGTGGCAGGCTGAGCGTGAGTTTGTGTGTGTGTTTTGTTATGGTACAGGAGGTAAGATGGCCACCCGTCACCATGGCAACCAGGACGCGCTCGAGGCTTGGCAGATGCTGGTACTGTAAACACTGGACTTTACGCACTTTATAACACTCTACCAACACTCACAATGACTTTCAGTGATATTTCTTGTTATTTTCTGCATTGTGGAGGCACGCATGTTGCTCGGGTGGTGTAAATGACTAAAAAATTGAAGGTATCGCACATCAGCCACACTCACCCACCCAGCTGCCCAGGATTTTGAAAAGGTACACTGTACAGAACGATGGTGGTGACACCCCCCACCCCCCAGGACCCCCAAATGACCTCGATCAGTGCTATTATGCATACTGTATATTCTTTCATTCTTTTATTTAATAATTTTCATTTTAGTAAGCGTTGTTTCCACATAGCGATTTTGATAATTTAATTTGACTTTATATTGTCCTTGTCCCAATTTTGGTTTGTTTAGTTTGCAAGTTTTACATTTTAATTTCTAACCCATATCATTACTTTTCAGGGTAAAAAAAATCGAAAATTAGCGTGGTCTTAATGATTAATTAATTATAATTTGTGTGGGGCTTACGGGGTTAATTGTACGTAAATATTGTATACATATCACCGTGCTTTGTGTCTTTGTGTTTTGATTGCGTCTAAGAACCTACGCGAATATTGAATTCCATAAATGCCATCACGCTATATTCAGGGCTATATTTTAAGCATGTAGGCTAACTATTTTAGCCCTAACTCAAGCAAAATATTCAGGGCTATATTTTAAGCATGTAGGCTAACTATTTTAGCCCTAACTCAAGCAAAATATTCAGGGCTATATTTTAAGCATGTAGGCTAACTATTTTAGCCCTAACTCAAGCAAAATATTCAGGGCTATATTTTAAGCATGTAGGCTAACTATTTTAGCCCTAACTCAAGCAAAATATTCAGGGCTATATTTTAAGCATGTAGGCTAACTATTTTAGCCCTAACTCAAGCAAAATATTCAGGGCTATATTTTAAGCATGTAGGCTAACTATTTTAGCCCTAACTCAAGCAAACTTGATATTATTTCATCTTATCATATTCTATGTTTTAACTCTTAATTTGATGATAGCTTGAAATCTCGTTGTGTGAGACAACATTATTTGTACATAAATAAAACGTTCATTTGTAACTATTGTATAACTCACCTTGTGTTTATTTTGTATTTAAATATAGACCTCTTAGTTTCTCCCCATTAGAACCCACAAATACCTGTATTGTTTAAACATAACAGTGGTAGTGATGGTGGTAGTGGTAGTGATAGTTGTAGTAATGGTGGTAGTGGTATACTGATGGTGGCAGTAGTAGTGATAGTGGTAGTAATAGTTGTAGGCATGGTGGTAGTGGTAGTAATAGTGATGGTGGTAGTGGTAGTGGTAGCGATGGTGGTAGTAGTGGTAGCGATGGTGGTAGTAGTAGTAGTGATGGTGATAGTGATAGTAGTAGCGATGGTGGTAGTAGTAGTAGCGATGGTGGTAGTAGTAGTAGTGATGGTGATAGTAGTAGTGATGGTGGTAGTAATGGTAGTGACGGCGGTGATAATGTTGTAGTGCTTCCGTCCTCTTGTGTCAAGGTTAAGTAAACGGACTTGTGTGACTTATATTCTACTAGGTATTAAACCAATATATTGAATTCATTTGTTTTCTTTCTTTTTTTCTTCTATATTCCAACTACCTCTCGGGCATAGGCTGAGCGCCTGTACATCCAACCGCTCAACACGGTGAAGCCCATGAGGCCTTGTTCCAGTCTAGGGATGTGAAGCACTTAGAGATCCACTCACGGCTCGAAGCAGCCCCATCTCTGAAGTTGCTTTGCCTTCATGCTTCACTGTCTCATCCCATAGACTCGGACCCTCACTCTCAGAACACCACCTATTGAACAATTAACTCACTAGGCATTGACTCCCTATAGCATATTTTGAATATGGGAATATTTATACAGTGCTATTTATTCAGGGAACAATTAAGGTATTTTGTTGGCGTTTCGGTGGGCTTTGTGGTAATGCACTGATACTAGGTACAGCACAAATTCCATCCCAATAATATCTTCCCATTGATATATCAGGATTTAAACCCCGGATCATTGGATTACCAGTCCAGTGGCAAGACCACTCCACCACACCTCCCCATGTAACTCCCCCCTCCCTCCCTCTCTCTCTCTCCCTCCCTCTCCCTCTCTCCAAGGCCCCTTTGTGTCAGCCCTTCCACTATTGATGAGGGAGTCTCAAGTGCACCTAACAATAGATTTTAATATAAGACTACGAATATGTTCAGCATTTTATATATTATACACCTTACATCTCCATCTCTCTCTCTCTCTCTAAATTTGTTAATGTGCGACCGACCTTTGACATTACAAATATATACTGTATACATATATATATATATACTGTATACATATATATATATATACTGTATACATATATATATATACTGTATACATATATATATACTATATACATATATATACTGTATACATATATATATACTGTATACATATATATATATACTGTATACATATATATATATACTGTATACATATATATATATATACTGTATACATATATATATACTGTATACATATATATATACTGTATACATATATATATACTGTATACATATATATATACACAGTATACATATATATACTGTATACATATATATATACTGTATACATATATATATACACTGTATACATATATATACTGTATACATATATATACTGTATACATATATATATACTGTATACATATATATATACTGTATACATATATATACTGTATACATATATATATACTGTATACATATATATATACACTGTATACATATATATATACTGTATACATATATATATACTGTATACATATATATATACTGTATACATATATATATACTGTATACATATATATACTGTATACATATATATATACTGTATACATATATATATACTGTATACATATATATATACTGTATACATATATATACTGTATACATATATCGCGCACTACAAATTCCCCGAGAGAGATAGAGAGAATGAGTTGTAATAAGGTTTGTAGCTGAAGGTTTGGGGTACGAGGAGGAGGAGGATATATTACCTTTAGTAGTCCACAGATGGTTTAAGGGGGGTCACCTGCTTTGTTTATCTTTTGCTCCTTTTGTCTCTTTCTCTGGCTTATATCCATTTGGCCCCATTCATCCAACTGTTTTAAGACGTTTATCCCCATGCAGGTGTCGATTTCTTCCTGGCGAGCGATAGCGAGCCAGCATTGTATGGAGAGATCCGGCTTCGCCGGAGACATTTTTCTATCGAAAAATGTACAAATTTAGCTTGCTGTAAACAAAATATATATATGCTGGCTCGCTACTGCTCGCCAAGAAAACATTGACACTTAGATAGGGGAAAACGTCTTAAAACAGTAGGCTGAATGGGGCCGAATGAATACAAGCCAAAGGGAGAGGGAGAGGGAGAGAAAAACAAGCCTGTAACCCCCCCCCCCCCTTACGTGAGGACGACTCTTTAGTTTTAATAGAATATAACATAAAAAAATACGGAATTCTACAGAAGGAAAATCTCATCTAAAAAAAAAAAAAAAAATATATATATATATATATATATATATATATATATATATATATATATATATATATATTATATAATAAATATATATAGGCTAATTGGGTACACTGATGGTGATTTAGCATTGTGGGTTTGTCCTCACCCCATGAAAAGGGTAGATTAGGTAGACGGACACTATGTATTGCCTTGTCATACCCATATTTTTTAAGGGGAGATGTCCACTTGAGGGATTTTTTTCTTGACTCCTTTCTCCCTCATGTTTAGCCCCATTGTTTTTTGAGATTTTAAGACGTTTGCCCCATTAGTTTGGTGATTTTTAAGAATTTCCGCCCCATTCTATCAATTTTAAGACCTTTCGTGCCATTTAGGTGTCGATTTTATCCTGGCGAGCGATAGCGAGCCTGTAATTTAAGAGTAATCGGCCTACGGCCGGGACATTTTTCTACCGAAAAATGTACAAATTTATCTTGAAAGGGGGTCAAGGGGGTGAAATTTTAAGATTGCTGGAGGAGTAGGAAACAAACTAGAAACGTCCCCTTAAACTGTACTGCATATTCAAACCATTTCATCAATGTGACTATATTTTCTTCTAAATATGAAATTCTCCACTTAAGCCTAGTTACGAGCCTCTGGTAAAAAATAATAATAATCAACTTGCCTGTTATAAAATCAATGCTACAAAAAAATCTCGCAATTACTCGAGTTAAATGTGGGATATAGTTCGTTTCTTGAATCTGCCAATACACTTTAAAACCATTATTATATCTCTTTTAACAAACGCCATGGTAATGAACGTAAATCATGTTTTTTTTTTTTTTCAACGTATCGTACGATAAATTTCCACTGTCGTCGGTTTTTGTTTCGTGTTCGTGCTGCTCCAGGGAATGTATTAGATGATACCATTGTATAAATCTAATGGTAGGTCTAACACTTGGAAGAAATCGAATGGTAGGTCTAACACTTGGAAGAAATCGAATGGTAGGTCTAACACTTGGAAGAAATCGAATGGTAGGTCTAACACTTGGAAGAAATCGAATGGTAGGTCTGACACTTGGAAGAAATCGAATGGTAGGTCTAACACTTGGAAGAAATCGAATGGTAGGTCTAACACTTGGAAGAAATCGAATGGTAGGTCTAACACTTGGAAGAAATCGAATGGTAGGTCTAACACTTGGATGAAATCGAATGGTAGGTCTAACACTTGGAAGAAATTGAATGGTAGGTCTAACACTTGGAAGAAATCGAATGGTAGGTCTAACACTTGGAAGAAATCGAATGGTAGGTCTAACACTTGGAAGAAATCGAATGGTAGGTCTAACACTTGGAAGAAATCGAATGGTAGGTCTAACACTTGGAAGAAATCGAATGGTAGGTCTAACACTTGGAAGAAATCGAATGGTAGGTCTAACACTTGGATGAAATCGAATGGTAGGTCTAACACTTGGAAGAAATCGAATGGTAGGTCTAACACTTGGAAGAAATCGAATGGTAGGTCTAACACTTGGAAGAAATCGAATGGTAGGTCTAACACTTGGAAGAAAAAAAAAAAAAAAAATCAGTATAATAAAGCCGTTTTTCTAAATTACGTTAGTAGGTCTGGGGACTTGTATTCCTACATTTATAACCCTATATTCATTGTTGCATTACTTCAAGCACTTATTCTAAGTTGTTTTCTGGTAATCAACTTGTTGTATATTATGATGTTAAGGGGAGGTTTTTAGTTGATTCCCTAGACCTCCATCAAGCTTAAAATTACACCCCCTTGAGTCCCTTTCAAGATAAATTTGTACATTTTTCGGTAGAAAATTTTCCCGGCCAAAGGCCGGTTCCTCTTAAATTACAGGCTCGCTATCGCTCGCCAGGATAAAATCGACACCTGAATTGCACGAAAGGTCAAAAGTTCTTAAAATCGCTAAACTAATGGGGAAAACGTTTTATAATATCAAAAGCAATGGGGCTAAACATGAGGGAAAACGGGGTCAAGAAAAAAATCCCTCAAGTGGAGATCTGCCCTTAAAGTCCTTTCAGTATCCGAGTTACAAATATCTATACTGTCCATCTGTCTCTGACTTATATTGTCTTAACCACTTGAATACCTCATGACGCAATTCCAAAATTATATTGTTTAACATTAGGGGATTTTATGGGGTTTAGAAAATAGCTTTATGGACCAAAGGAGTCAAACCTATTCTAACCATCCATCCAGCTACCCACAAGTTCTTTAGGAAATAGCTTTATGGACCAAAGTGGACCAAAGGAGTCAAACCTATTCTAACCATCCATCCAGCTACCCACAAGTTCTTTAGGAAATAGCTTTATGGACCAAAGGAGTCAAACCTATTCTAACCATCCATCCAGCTACCCACAAGTTCTTCCCAAGCTGAATACAATAGTCTAATGATTGCAAAATAAAAATAAAAAATGTCATAAAGATGAAAGGTTAAACACACTAATTTTTAGAAACGTTTCATTCTAGTTACTTCTCCACTTAGATAAACTCATGCACGACTGACGAATTTCTACAAGTGACTGTTCAACCTACATCAACTCAGAGGGGACTGTAACTTTATCGTCCAGGGGGAACGAACCTGTGACCTTGTGGTGAATATAACCACAGAAACCAACAACCCCTCCACCACTACCATCCCTTCCACATTACCGCCACCCTCCCCCTCCTCCTCCTTCATCCCCCTTGCAACCCATCCCATCACTATCTCCACCCCTCTACATCATCAACCCACAACACCACCCCCTCCATAATTATCACATCATCCACCTCACCACACCACACCTATCATATCACCGCCTCATCCACCATAACCCCCCCCCCCCCCACATCATCATAACCACCCCATCCTACCCCCTGTAAATCACCTCCCGCCCCACCCCTCCCTTCCCATCACCACCCACCCCCCATAATCACCCCTTCCTACCACCACCCCATCCCCTGTACATCACCACCCGCCCCACCCCTCCCTTCCCATCACCACCCCTCCCTTCCCACCACCACCCCTCCCTTCCCATCCACCACACCTCCCTTCCCACCACCACCCCTCCCTTCCCATCACCACCCCACCCCTCCCTTCCCATCACCACCCCTCCCTTCCCATCACCACCCATCCCCTGTACATCACCTCCCGCCCCCCCATCCCTTCCCATCACCACCCACCCCCCATAATCACCCCTTCTACCACCACCCCATCCCTTACATCACCCCCGCCCCACACCCCTCCCTTCACCACCACCCCCTCCCTTCCCATCACCACACCTCCCTTCCCATCACCACACCCCTCCCTTCCCATCCCCCCCCCTCCCTTCCCATCACCACCCCCCCCTTCCCATCCCCACCCCTCCCTTCCCATCACCACCCACCCCTCCCTTCCCATCACCAACCCTCCCTTCCCATCACCACCCCTCCCTTCCCATCCCCACCCCTCCCTTCCCATCACCACCCCTCCCTTCCCCTCACCACCCCTCCCTTCCCATCACCACCCCTCCCTTCCCATCACCACCCCTCCCTTCCCATCACCACCCCTCCCTTCCCATCACCACCCCTCCCTTCCCATCACCACCCCTCCCTTCCCATCACCACCCCTCCCTTCCCATCCCCACCCCTCCCTTCCCATCACCACCCCTCCCTTCCCCTTCCCTTCAATTGGCGAAGTAGGTATATAGTTTTATAATATATAACTTTCATTGAGATGACTTTGGGTTTTTCATTGTGGCTATTATTCATGTATAGATTTAATCTATCTATCTATTGCCCGACGCCGTGATCCCCGAAGGGGTGGCCACGAACGAACCGCCCCCATGTACCTCTGTCCCCAGTCAGTCGACGCCCCACCCCCCCAACCAGCACCGCCTTCGTTCATGTACTTCCTCACTCCATCCTTCCACCTCACCCTCTGTCCCTCCACCTCGCTCTCGTACACCCTCTTAGTCATTCTCTCGCTTTCCATACGTTCCATATGGCCGAACCATCTCAAGTTGTTCCTTTTCACACTTTCCAGCACATCTAGATTTAATCAGGTTAAGAATAATCTGTAGCAGCCAAAGGGTGAAATAGGATAGTCTACACCCCTCTGATTAATTTTAGATCCTTCTTAAGCCGAATAAACTTGCAGTGTTATCCAAATTATATTTAAATGACGCCATTGTCACGAAGGAGTGAAGGCAACCACAAGAAAAGCTAGAGGGGCACTCGGGAGAGCACGTACCTCCGCCTACGCTGGCGGAGGTATGCGCTCTACCGATTGCCTCCAAAATAAAATAACTTCCTCCTTAGCGCATATCGTATCTGGCGAACAAATTTCGTGAAAATCCGTTCATAATTTTGTGAGCCGCCTACGTTGGCGGAGGTATGTGCTCTACTGATCGCCTTCAATATTGAATAAACATTTTCCTCGGTGCATATCCTATCTGCTTGGTCATGCAAATATAATCGTAGCTACAATAAAGCAATCATTAAAATCGTCTGATTGAAAGGGTTAAATATATATCCTCTGCAAAGGGAGGAAAGTAATTGCTTATCTATAATGGACAAAGCCACAGCATTTACTAGAATTTCCAGGAAGGACAATATGGGTTCCCAGATAAACTCAACTACTGTATAGTTAGCCATTTCAACCACTGCCAATTAAACCTGACAACCAGGGCCAACTAAATCAGTGCCAATGCTGATAGGTTAAGTTAGGTTAGGATTGGTAATCTTAGGTAATCTTAGGTTAGGAATAATCATAACTTATTAGGTTAGGAATAATCATAACTTAATCTTACCTAACCTACCCTAATAGCACTATTTGAGAGCTACTATAGTCTGTTCATTATGAGTAGGCCAGACATAGTGACTTCTATCCTCTGTAACTCAAAAGGGCTTGAGCAAATGGGCTGTAAATTTCCACACCTATTTCCTGGCGGACTCTTTCCAAATGGTAAAAATATTAGCTTGATTATGCTAATCATTTTGAAATAATAAAGGTTAGTGGTCAATATGTTTGGCATAAGTATAATTTATAGAATATAGTTGATAATGTCAACTGATTGAGTTGTTCCGTGCCCGTCTATGGTCAGATCCGGTCAGGTGAAGGTATTGAGGGATAAGCCTTTACAATGGCAACTCATAGCTATTTTCTGAAGAGTGTGGAGAGGGGAGAAGGGGTGATGAAGAGAGACAGCTGTTGGAGTACTCACCTTCGTCAGAGCCAACATGGTGGGTGAGTCCATGAGGCCCCTTAGGAAGATCAGTTCAGTGTGTTCTTCACAGCCTGACCTAACCTGACCTCTAGATGACGCCATTTCACCTCTGGATGGTCCCACCTGACCTCCAGATGACCCCAGCTCTCCCCGACACGGCCCATCCACCACAGAGGCTGAAAAGAGAATCATTATTTGTATTAGTATTGCTATTATTATTATGATCTGACCCCACTTTCTAATGACTTCATTTCGCTTTTGGATGACCCCACTTGACCTCTCTATAACCCCAGCTCTCCACAACATGGCTCATCCACCATGGAGACTGAAGGGAGAATAATTATCATCATTATACTTATCGGTAGACATTCAGTTACTCCACTGGTATTAGATATTGTTGCGGGTAACTTTTTGTGTCCAAAGAAATAGTTTGAATAAGCTTAGTTGGTAGGGCAGCAATTAATGGCATCTAAAGAAGGATGATTTCCCCTAAAGACCTGTTCACACAATCAATTTCCAAGTGTGGTGTTTTGGGCATAGTAACAGAGAATACTTGGAAACTGACCGCATAGATTCTAACTCACCTGACTCACCACAGGTATATTTGGGAGAGTTGGGCACCATAACCACTCGGCCATGAACGGCCAATCCAGGATCCACACACATCCTGGATCCTGTGCCAATCTGCTCATGGCCAAGAGGTTACGGTGCCCAACTCTCCCAAATATACCTGGAGTGTGTGGGTTCGAATCCTGGTCAGGATACCTCTCTCCCAACCTGTCCGACATTATCATTAGACATTCTTTCTGTTTGGAAGGCTACTCAGTGGTGGCTCTAGCTAGAGTATCAACATTTAGATGTCCCGAGCGTGGGAAAACAGCACCAATCTGCTGTAGCGGCCACTCCCTGTGTAGGTGAGACACAAACAGAAACAGTGAGGGAGACCAGACAAATGAAACAGGGGTTCCAGCAACTCCTTATCACATGACTATGAGGTCTCCGCTGGGTATTGCCCTGCTCGATTGGTGTCTACAATTTCCCCAACTAAGAGATATATATTGTATTTGAATGCGACACGTTAAATACATTGCATTGGTGTGTAAGTTATGTAAGCTAGTGCATAAGTTACATGGCTGCAGTGCAGAATGGACACACACTCCTCTCTCTCGCTAATAGTTTGATTTGAATCCCAGTTTGACATTAACAACTCACCAGTGAAAAGTATGGGTACAGCTGGAATACTATTACTGATGGACAAGCAACGCACATGTTTTAATTATTCAGTGGAGAGATTTGTGAAATGGTTCATTGAATACATTAAATCATATGAAAAGAAACTCGGTGATGTGATATCCAGCCTGAAATTTACCCAGGCTTAACTGACCGACACTAATAAGGTGGAAGGTCGGCTTCTCCCTTTGATCCCGAATCTGAGTTTTTCCTGGTTCGGAAAAACTCGGCCTTGGTTTCCTCTTTTTCCCGTTTCGTCCTTTGGCTTGGTGTGTGCTGTGTGAACCTGCATTTGTTTGGGTAAGAGCAGGGACTTCTAGTTGGAGGGACATGAGTGGGATAGGCTCCGGGGCGGTGAGGGCTTCTGCTTGATATGAGGGAGGCCAGGCCCAAGTAGAATTTGCCAGGGGTTCTACCAGTGCCACGGGGGACGAAGACCTGGCGGTTTGTGTCCAGAATATCTGGTTAGACGAGGGCGTGGAAGCGAAATTGTCAGAGGGTTGTTTCGATGGCAGCTGCCTAATCCTTACTGCTGAATGTGTCAGGGATGCCGGGGGTGTCATTATTCTGCTAGGTTCTGCTCAACATATATAAATGAGGATGTATGCCCGAGGACTGTGGGAATGCGATGAAAACAAATGTGTGTCTACAATGTTGCAATATAATGTGGTATACATGTATTCTTCAATTTCCGCACATTGGTGGTGAAGGACCGATGCCGCAACCCGTCCACGGAGCCTCGGCAGGACCCACAGCTGACACCTACCACTCAACATTATTTCCTTCCCGCCCGAGTCACTCAAGAAGCTTCCTCAACACGGAGAACTGAACCATCGCATTCCGACTCCTGTCAATCCAGAGATGAAACACCACCCACTGAACCTCAGATCACCTCCCGCCCATGCAGCAATGAACCACGACCCACCAAACCTCAGACTGACTTCTACTCATCCAGTGATGAAGTACCACCTACCAAACATCAGACCGATTCCCACTCATCCAGTGATGAACCACCACCCACCAAACCTCAGACCGCTTCCAGTAATGAACACCCATCCACCAAACTTCAATCTTCTTCTGACCCATCCAGTGAACTCTAAACTTCTTCCCGCACGTCCATTAACGAACAATCTCCCAATTTATCACCCCGAGACCTCTCCCCGCCACCCATTCAACCTACCCAATACTCCTGCACAGTTCACCCAATAAATCCATGACTGATGCAACCCTCCCACAACAAGCAACATCAACCCTAGGAAATGGGTCAAACAAAAAGCAATCATAAAAGAAAGAGAGGAAAAGCAACACAATCCCTCAAGAGATGGAAGTCAACGAAAAAGGGACGCTTAGAAAAGGAAGAAAGTACCCTAAAGAAAGATAAGCGTAATTGATAAGTTCGTTTTTATTTTTCTAGGATAATCTGTGTTTTATTTATTTCACTCCAACACCAAACACCTCCCAAAGAAATTAATGAAAGAAAGCATTCGATCCACCGGGATTCGAACCTGGGTTACCACATACAGATTTTAAACAATTCATATAGCTTTAGCTTAATAATTTCATTCCTCTTACCATGGAATTGCCATTGTTTTTAACCTAAATTATTCTGATTTAAACACATTTCAAAATTTAAATAATTCATAGTTGCATGAAGGTGTTATCACTGATTCAAAATATTGTATATTGAATCAATTTTCTACTTCAGATCACTTAGCGGACATTAACAACTTTATGCAAATCACTCTTAGATTCACTAACCCCAAATGTAATTATTATGTTCCTGAAGAATTAAATACATTATTCAAGTACAGTATGTGAATAATACTTATATTTATCTTGTGTCTTAACATTAATAACATTCCTCTTAAAATTAATTGGTTTACGAAAATACGCAAACCATTTCTTATAAATAAGTTGGGTTTTGTGAAAAAAAACTTTTGTAAAAATATTCAACATTTAGGCTATATGAAATCCCATACTATAACATGTATACCAATAATGTATCACACAAAAAGGTGGAGTTGCTATATGTGTCTGCTCTGAATCTTACTTGGCAAACGCCTCACTTTGAAATATTGTTTATGGAGATAGTGAGTCAGCAGCGCAGTGCAGTGGTTGGCGTCATTCATGGAAGACTAAATACAAAAATTTATCGTTTTTTTCTTCTTCTCTCGAGTCGTTAAATGAACTAACTAAACTAACAACAAGAAAACATAATGTATTATTAAATGGGTAACTTTAATCTTTATCTTTTTCAGTCTGACTTTTCCAAACCCGTGTCAGATCTAATAGCACGTATCCAGTTATATTTTCTAAACCCGTGTCAGATCTAATAGCACGTATCCAGTTATATTTTCTAAACCCGTGTCAGATCTAATAGCACGTGTCCACAGTTATATCTTCTATCGTACTAGTACTTGTGCAACCAGAGCAAGCAACAATACAACAATATTTATTAATTGAACATATTTTGACAAACACAGATGCTAACATATTAAACGAAATTGTTCAATGTGAAATTTCAGATCACTTTCCTATATTTTCTAGCTTCAAATTCAATTCCCCAACAAAGTTCACCAGCAAAAAAAATATATATAAATACCTAAATAACAAACTACGTTATATATAAATACCTAAATAACAAAATATATATAAATACCTAAATAACAAAATGTATATAAATACCTAAATAACAAAATATATATAAATACCTAAATAACAAAATATATATAAATACCTAAATAACAAAATATATATAAATACCTAAATAACAAACTACGTTATATATAAATACCTAAATAACAAAATATATATAAATACCTAAATAACAAATATATAAATACCTAAATAACAAAATATATATAAATACCTAAATAACAAAATATATATAAATACCTAAATAACAAAATATATATAATACTACCTAAATAACAAAATATATTAAATACCTAAATAACAAAATATATATAAATACCTAAATAACAAAATATATATAAATACCTAAATAACAAATATATAAATACCTAAATAACAAAATATATATAAATACCTAAATAACAAAATATATATAAATACCTAAATAACAAACTATATATAAATACCTAAATAACAAAATATATATAATACCTAAAACAACAAAACTATATATAAATACCTAAATAACAAAATATATATAAATACCTAAATAACAAAATATATATAAATACCTAAATAACAAAATATATATAAATACCTAAATAACAAATATATAAATACCTAAATAACAAAATATATATAAATACCTAAATAACAAACTATATATAAATACCTAAATAACAAAATATATATAAATACCTAAATAACAAAATATATATAAATACCTAAATAACAAACTATATATAAATACCCAAATAACAAAATATATATAAATACCTAAATAACAAAATATATATAAATACCTAAATAACAAAATATATATAAATACCTAAATAACAAAATATATATAAATACCTAAATAACAAACTATATATAAATACCTAAATAACAAAATATATATAAATACCTAAATAACAACTCATACCGAGACCATAATACTGATAACGTAGAACATTTTATTAACCCCTTCTCTACCGACGACGTCTTTTTCATTGTATACTAGTTATTCTTAGACGATTTTATGCAGCTTAGGAAGGTTCATAGGTAGTTAAACTGGTCGGTTGAGATAGTTTGAAGCCTAAATATTGCTAGAGGTCCTTCCTAAGCTGAATGATATCGACTAATAGTTGCCAGAATATAATGAAAAGGACGATTCCGGTTAAGAAGGGGTTAAGAATATAAACAATGAAGACTGGAAGAGACTGTATGAGTCAACTGACGCATCCATGTGCTTGACACTGATTCATAACAAACTAACTTCGTGTTACGATCACAACAAAATATGAAAACGAAAAGCATAAAAAGAACATGTAGCAATACCACATATTACAAAAGAAATACAATCCCCAAACAAAGACAGAAATAAACGACAACAATATATTATAAAAAACACAATAGCTCACGGCGATCAATGACGAAGTTTACGAAATAGAGTTAAGGGGAGATCTCCACTTGAGGTATATATTTTTTTCTTGACCCCTTTCTCCCTCATGTTGAGCCCCATTGCTTTTGATATTACAAAGCGTTTTCCCCATTAGTTTAGTGATTTTAAGAATGTTCACCCCATATTAAGACCTTTCGTGCCATTCATGTGTCAATTTTATCCTGGCGAGCGATAGCGAGCCTGTAATTTAAGAGGAACCGGCCTTTGGCCGGGAAATTTTTCTACCGAAAAATGTACAAATTTATCTTGAAAGAGACTCAAGGGGATGTAATTTTAAGCTTGATGGAGGTCTAGGGAACAAACTAAATACCTCCCCTTAACCAAACCTAACAACCCAACCTAACCATCCACCTCTTCTTCAGAAAATTCATTGCTTCTTCAGAAATTTGATTACAAATGTGTTGCCTGCTTTTCCTGATATATATATATATAACCTTCCCAACTGTTCAACTGTCTCTCACTCACCATTATTGTGTGCGGGTGTGGCAGTATGGGCGTCATCCAAAGACCTCAACAGTAAACCTCCACTCATCTCACGACCCCCACCCATCACCACCATCTCGGGACTTGAACTTGCGATCCTCAGGACATCACTGGTTACAATAGGGGGTCTGTGGACAATAGAAAACAAATGCCAACTTATCACAAACAACATTTAAGATATATACCGGTACTGTAGGATAATGGATACAAGAAAATGTTTGGTACCGTGAAAATATATATGGTATATCATGGCTGTGGTTGTGAATATTGTGGTTGTGAGAGTTGTTTTCAGTCACACTGTAAACAAGTTATTCATATAGAACACAATTATACACATACAAAATGTTCCAATTCTTTATATGTGCTAAATGAACACGTAAATTACTCAAGCACTTTTATTTATATCATATTAATTATATTTGAACACACAGTTCTTACAATGTAGTACAATACACTGTATTCAGACAGGTGTTAGGAGGCCATGAGTATGACTGTCAAATTACCATAAGAAATACCAAGCCTATATAAAAATTCGTCCATAAGTTGTCTGGTAGAAAAACATGCAGTATAATAAGATATGTGTCAATGATTAACTAATACTAACATTTATGAAAAATATGAGTAAGAAAATTATGATAAAAGTGTCCATAATAATGTACCCGTAACCAATATACCCATCTTAAACAAGGATGGCAATATAAATCACTATCATTATACCCAATGATTCCATATTCTTTTTTCATACCCGTTTTATATATTTTGATATCTTACGGTATTCACATAACATCAATGAAAGCAGTACATACATTAAAGTTGCTACTACCTTAACACTAGCTCAGCCGACCTTATTGGCTTTTATTTTCAATTATTATTGAAGATCTTAAGCTATTAAACGCATAAACGCCCCCCCCCCCTCATTAATTATTTTGTTTTCCCGGTAAAATAAAATGCTACGGTCAAATATCATATCCTAAATTGCAAGCTAAATACCGATCGCCCGGGAAAAATCGACACCTGAATGGGGCGAAACGTCTTATATTGTCCTAATGGGGCAATAAATCTTATAATATTCAATCTAAGGAGGCGAGACAGGTAGCTCCAAATGACCACATCGGAAAATATGAGGTTAATTTATCATCTTGTGAAAATTACCATATGTGGTAGTTTACAGTATATATATATAACTTCCCCATAATGTGATAGTTTACAGTATATAACATCACTATAATGTGGTAGTTTACAGTATATAACATCCCTATAATGTGGTAGTTTACAGTATATAACATCCCTAAAATGTGGTAGTTTACAATATATAACGTCCCCATAATGTGGTAGTTTACAGTATATAACGTCCCCATAATGTGGTAGTTTACAGTATATAACGTCCCCATAATGTGGTAGTTTACAGTATATAACGTCTTTGATCCCTTATAATACACCAGTAATATATATCATCAGTTACTATAGTATACTCTTAATTAATAGGGTGGTATACTTAGTGTCCATAATAATAAACCCTTACAAACCTGTAATCAAAGTAATACACCCATTTAATATAAGGATGAAGAAGTAAAGCACTATAACTTTCAATATACCGAATGATCTTACATATTCTTCTTTACCCTTGATTGTTACGATGAATATCCTTTAGCAAAGTTAGTTTTGGTTAATAAGAAACAACTAAGGTAAACAATATTTTCACTTTCCTTGTCGGTTTTCTAAAGGGTCTATTCTCTCTCTTTCTCTCGTCCACTTTCCTTTATCCGAGATTCTGTTATCAATATTGGAATTTAGTCCTGACCACCTCTCTTGCCTCGTAAGGTCTGCGTGGTCAGGGTATTTATGTAAACTTCTTTCTCTCCTTCCTGTAGTTGCAGAGAGAGAGAGAGAGAGAGATAGGTAGGTAGGCCTATAGTGTTGGTTGTACAGGGGTGTGAACTGAGTGATATTAAAGTCCCCCCCCCCCCCCTCCCTACATGTACTCTATTTGATCGGGAAAAGGGGAGGGGGGCGTCTAACCCGTATTTTATCCCTAATATACCCCTAAACCACACACACAGTCGCATACACACACACACACACACATACAGTCGCATACATACACACACACACATACTCGCATATATACATAATTATACACTCTCTCATATGCACACTCACACACGCGCGCTCACACAAATCCCTCAACACACATACACACAGTAATAATACTTTGTTTATCTGAACTGGGCGATAATGATATCCTTATCTTGATTATTGAGCTGTGACTTGATTAATGACGAGATGTATCGTTAACTATAAAGACAAGTTATTAACTATAAAGCAGAGATGTAGTAGTTCCTTATCCTGCAATGAAGTGTCAGGTATTTATAATTAAACTTGTCATAAATAATGTGATAAGCATGGCATTACGACCTACACCACCAATTGATCACTTGCAAGTTTCAAGCTATAAGAAAGTTAGAGCCGTGAACATCGATATTATGGAGAAATGCTACAATAATGTGGATTTCTGACGGATACAAAGTATGATCAATTTGTTTTTATGTATGTATATATGTATTATGACCATATTTTAGCTGATACTTCTGCTAAATATTGATGGTCACGGCTCCAACTTCCTTATAGACCAAAACTCACAAGTGGTCAATTGCTTTAGCCTATAATACTGTATATCAATAGAACTGAAAAAAACGACCTTTATGGTTCTCAAACAAAATAGTTAATTAAGTTTGAAGTATCTTTTTATCTTTTTCATTCTAGCTATTACCAGGCAATTATACTGTTATACATAGGGTGTTAATTGAGATAATAATTATCCTCTTAATTACTTGAGGTCCTTCGTAAGCCGAGTAAAATCATCTGTGAATATCATTAACCAAAACAGAAATTAGTGGTCTGATTGAATGTCAGGTTAACCACAACAATACTAACATACCCCATAATACTAGCTGATCCGACGTTTGTGCTATGTAAATTACTTTTAAGGGTTTTGATAGTCTTTGCAATAGTTGGTCTAATTTAGTTTGCCCCCTAGACCTCCATCAAGTCATATACTGTATATATATTCCTCAATATCACCAATCCTTATACCCACACTACCAACAATCCGAACTGTCCCCAGTCCGGATGACTTTCACTCACAAATACCTAATCTCCCCAGTCCTCACTCACTATTCTACCGCTATTACAATAATCCTCAGAGCTCTCTGTGTATAGCCTACCACCTCCTCTATGCAGCTGGGTACTACGTAGTATCCGTCTTGCAACACAATCCCACCCCTACTCTGTGCAACTCTCCAATTCAAGAGTGAAACGATGCTCCCCAATCTTTCTTCTATTCAACAGCTGAGCTCTGGAACTCTCTCCCTGAATCCATCTTTTCCTCATCCTGACTTAAATTGCTTCAAACTCCGTGAGTTCAGACATTTTGGCTCGAACATTCCTTGCTTTTGGCTTTGTCACTCTTTCAACTCAGTCTCTGGGGGAGGCATTCGTCACAGGTAGTTTTGCCTGTTGTATCCCTCATCCACATAGAAAGAATAAATAAAATAAAAACATAAATAAAAAAAAGTCCTCACTCTCACCAATTTTAATTCTCCCCTTGAATAGTCCTCACTAGCCAATCCTCATTCTCCGGCTCGGCAGTCCTCACCTTCACCAATCTTCATTCTCACCCTTGTTCGAGGACCCTTGTCCTCAATCTCGCCCTGAAATAGTCTTCACCCTCATCAATCCACTTTCCCACCCTGACCAGGCCTCATTCTAAACCTGAATAGGCCTCACCCCCACTCTCACCCTCGTCAATCCTCACTCTGAAACTCGCCCTCCTCACCGTACTAGTCCTCATGCCGCCTGCCACAGACCGCGTGGGCTGGCGTGTATTGATCGTGAGTCTGCTGCTTCTCACCCAAACACCACCACCACCACACTCGCCCGCACCAACCCCCTACATTCTTCTACAACCACCAACACTATTTCCCTTACCTAATACCTTTCACTACCACTATATTTGTTTGATTGTTGTATTTATTAACTGCAAATCCTGTAATCCTTCACTGGGATACAAACTCTCATGCCAGTTAAATATTTTCCGTGGCAACCCTTACCGGTACGCCCACCACCACTCTCGCAGTTACCTAATACCTTTTGACCACCACTAACTACATTGTTATTGGAGATGAAGATAGCATACACTTTAAATTTTCCACCGGTATACTGCAACCTTCTTTCTAGTTCCCCCTTCTTTTCCCTCAGCTACTCAATACAACCACCAGTCTTTCCATTTCATAAGTTATACTACCATTACAGATATTTCATTATTGCATTTACAAACGTCAAATCCCGTAATCCTTCACTAGCATACATAGGCTACATCTTGTCATTCCAGTCCTACGTGTTGTGCTGCAACTCTTACAACCAACACTCATCCAGTTACATAAAAATGTTTACTACACACATTATTCCTAAAATCTAATAATTGGATGTATATGACCATTCTTAACTACAACACAAAATTTCAAGCCACTCATATAGGCTACCTGTACCAACTCTTCGAAGGCTATACGCTAATCGACAGACCACTTCAGTTACCTAATACCTTTCACTACCACTAGTGTAGCCTACATCTTTAATTATTGGATTTGTAGACAGTACATTCCGCAATCCTCCACCAATAGCCAACATCCTTTTATTCCACTTTTACACCTTTGCCCACAGCAACTCCTACAACCACCATACTTTTCCAGCTACCTAATACTCTTAAACTACCACGGTACATCCTTTACCATCACTAGGCTACGTATGTTCCGCAAATTCTCTTACTCCAATACCCCTTTTAATTTATCCTGCTTCCTCCAACCCCTAGAACCACCATCAGTTTCTTCCTGTTCCATAAAACTACACCATATAGGCTATCACCACAACTACATATCTAATTGGATGCATAGGCTAGACCGTAAATTCCGTCTTCTTTCACTGGTAGGCTACATCTTCTTATCCCAATCCCCCTTCTTGCTTGTAGTTCCCAGTCGCCTATCAGTATCAGTGGATATTCGTATTCCCGAACCATATTTTGCATATTTTGCAGCCCACGGTCGCCTATTTTTCTTCTCGGGTTTTATCGTGTCTAGTCACTAATCTCATCCCTTGATATCGCTGTCAGAATGTAATCAGAATAATAATCAATTAAAAAAGTAAAATACTATGTTATGCTTTGTAGGCCTATGTGGTCCTCATTATCCCTATAAGAACATAAGAACATAAGAAAATGGGAGTCTGCAGAAAGCCGATTGGCCTATGCAAGGCAGATCCCTGTCCCACACAACCCCAATTACAAAGCCCAATTATAGGCTCAACACTCTAATACCCTGAGGATCATCTTACCAAAACGGTTAGAGATTAACGCAGGATTATGGGGGTCTGCAGAGCGCTGATTGGCCCAACCCTGCTGATCCCCCTTCACACCCAACCCTTCTCGTCCATATGCTTATCCAATTTTATCTTAAAGCTCCCTATCGTTTTTAATCCCACTATAGCACTTGGTAGTCCATTCCACCCATCTACAACTCTGTTACCAAACCAATATTTGCCTATATCTTTTCTGAAACGAAATGTATCTAATTTGAAACCATTGGTACGAGTTCTTTCGCTATCACTGAGCTTTAGTACATTTGTCATGTCCCCTTTGTTAATCCCACTAACCCACTTGAACACCTCTATCATATCCCCTCTAACTCTGCGTCTCTCTAACGAATGTATTCTACAGTTGTTTCGTCCTCACACTCTGCTGAAGCTTTGATCTCCTATATTTAAACACCCGTCAATCTATTTTACACTCGTCATAAAATCTGCGGTCTCGATCTTGCATTTTCACTTACAAACCATCTCGATACGACCCTATAGGTGTTTCTTCTCGCTTCATTTGCTCTCCGGACCATGATGTTCTAATTGTACATCTTTAAAAAGACCTCAAACCAAGCTTCCCATTGCAACAGTCCTCCACCCCACAGGCCTCGAACAACCCCCATTCTCCAGCATAATTGTATAAGCTTACTAATATTATAGCCCTCATCATAAATACACAACTACACTAATGCATTTATTCTCTTGATTTTGTATTAAACGTTATTCATCACAATATATCCATACGTTTAGCCCTTCAGCAATATGTTTCGGTTGGTACTATGTATGTGCAGATTTTTGGGATGTGCATGTGCTTTTATGTGCATGCTTGAGTGGACGTGTGCCTATAAATACATGTGCAGTTACTGCTTCCGTAACGTCAAATTTCCATCAACCACTAGATATGCCGGTTTTCATTCACGAGATTTGATATTAATTTTCCATAGTAGAGCCGGGTACACACAATGCCTCACACACACACGGACACTCACTCGGTGCTAAGGCAACATGTGTGCTTCCGGTGGAGTGTGTTTGCGTGCGGCAGGCTGTGGTGGAGGTGTGTGGTGGAGTGCAATAGCGGTCGTAGGCGTGCACTGCGGCAGATGACTGATGTAGGGAGTCTGAGAGGGAGCTGCACGCGTTTCTCACACATACACACACACTCACATATGGCACACACGCACGCACTCACTCACTTTCGCGCGCACTATCTCTCACGGACTTGGCGCCATGCAGTGTAATGCTGCACTATCCTTTATTTTGTTTTACAACTTTCGCCATTTTGGTGCCTAAGCATATAGTAAAACTCGGATTTTTGCGTTTGATCACCCAATAACTTGCAATTCGTTTGTCAAAGTAGTCAGTGTAATCAGCATCATATAGGCCTACTATAATAGCCCTATATATTATTAAAATGGCTGAATTTGTTGTAATACTGATGCCATCTACTGGTAACGTATAGCTATAAGCTGATGGTGTGCATTGATGCTGAAATAAGTATGTAGATCTATCTATCTATCTATATATATGCTCAGGCCCAATCCCCATTTTTGGGGTAGCCGACTCAAGACAGAGCAAGAACAGGGAAAACACAAAAACAACATAAAACAACAAATAAACACAGATAAAAAAAAAAAACTCACACAC
Source organism: Paralithodes platypus (assembly GCA_032716605.1). Lineage (NCBI taxonomy): Eukaryota > Metazoa > Arthropoda > Malacostraca > Decapoda > Lithodidae > Paralithodes > Paralithodes platypus. Next base: position 1,217,541 of record CM064540.1, read on the forward strand.
ATCCAGGTCACCAAGGTCGCTCCAGCACTCCCCCAGCCCCCGACCACCCGGAGAGGTTCCGATCTCGGCAGGCAGACATGCAGCGGAGCCAAAGCCACAAGCCCTCCCACCACACTTCCAGGCGCACCCTTCATATTAATCGTCTCCCCGGGCCAGGCGCCTGATGGACTATTATCTAGTCCAACTTGCGCCCGATCCCTTACTCCAAATGACCACGTGTTCACTCAACTATTCACATGCATTCTCCATTCACTCCTGTCCACCACCACTTCCCCTGCCTGATCTATAGTCATTCCTCTATCATCCAAAGCCTTTCTTACACAGTCTCTCCATCTCAATGGGGGTCTTCCTGCCCTTCTATCTCCCCTTGTACCCGACTCACATATTCTCTTTGTAAGCCTTTCATCTCCCATTCGTTCAACATGACCATACCAGCTCAGCACCCTTCTGTCCACTCTGGCTGACAAATGCTCCTGCTGCCCCACTCTCCTACGTATCTCTTCATTCCTCAATCTGTCTCTACGAGTAACTCCACACATACTCCTCAAGCAGCTCATCTCCATCACATCCAGCCCTCTTTTCTCCTTTTTCTTCAGAGCCCATGTCTCAGCCCCATACATCACTGTTGGCACAACAATTCCTTGATACAGTGCACTTTTTACTTTCACTCCGAGATTTCTCGTCTTCCACATACTTCCCATTGCTCCGAAAACCTTCCTTCCTTCACACACTCTCTGTTTTACCTCCACTTCCATACCTCCACTCCTGCTTATCGTTCCTCCTAGATATTTAAAACACTCTACTTGTTCCAATATTTTCCCATCCAGCCTCACATCTGGATTCACCCTATGCTCTCCCCTATTACACACCATTACTTTACTTTTATTGACGTTCACCTTCAGTTTCCTCCTTCCACAAACCACACCAAACTCTTTGACTACCCGCTGCAGTTTCTCATCAGAAACCGCCACCAATGCGGTGTCATTAGCGAACAGAAACTGATTCAACTCCCAATCTCTACCATTCTTTCCTTTGTAGTATGTAGTATTAAGATGTAATGTAATGTAAGATGTATGTAAGTATGTAGATGATTATTAAAAATATTTAATATCCACTGGTCCTGATTGATGTAGCAACATTTTGAAGATGTTCTTTTCATTACAGCTCTCTCTCTCTCTCTCTCTCTCTCTCTCTCTCTCTCTATATATATATATATATATATATATATATATATATATATATACTGTATATACTGTATATACTGTATATATATATATATATATATACTGTATATACTGTATATACTGTATATATATATATATATATATATATATATATATATATATATATATATATATATATATATACATATATATACAGTATATATATTATGCCACGTTTTCAATTAAACATGAGATAATCTGGTTGAGATTTCCACCTTAGAAATCAGCGCTAATCATCAACTTAGGTACCTCTCCGCTGGATAGCCTAGGTGAGATGCCACGAGAGGAAAATGTCCCAACCATTCCAACCAACCATCTATATAATAATAATAATAATAATAATATTTATTCAGTTAGCAATTTACAGAGTTGGTACCATATAGTATGTTACAAATATGACATGTACCAGCCTTGCATAATTCCAACTAAGGATAGCCCAATAAGGCCGTAAGGCGTATTTCCATTGGGGTCTACCAACCACAACAACCATCTCCGAGCAACACATACGCGCTACTTCCATAAGAACCTGCAACAGCGATCAGAGAACACCAAGAAACAACAACAACAACAACAGGAGACGGGAGAAGGAAAACGCAGTTCGCAAGGCTAACTACAGTAACCTCATTCTTTCAACTCTGGAGGAGGCACTCTCTGCAGGCAGTTATGCCTTTTGTCTCCCTCAAAAAAAAAAAAAAAAAAAAAAAAAAAAAAACAGGACCAAAGAAAGAAAACGCAAGTCGGAGGGGAAACTACGATAGCCGCCCAGACCTACACGTGGACTCAAATGACTCCAGCAACGCTATGCAAATTCGACACCAACCCCTGCAGTGTGCCCCTGCATCATATCAAAAGCAGAGGAAAGCGAATACTAAGAGGCAAGTTAAACATTCAAACCCAGTGCTAAATTTTTTTTACCATGCCAGTAATGAAGAAATAAACAGGCAAACCATAATAGAACAACCTCACACATCATGGCCTAAATCTCCCTCACCAAGCACCAACCAAATATTCCAATTCAAACAATGCCTACATCTTCCTCACGTAATCCCCAAGTAAAATCAAGCCTTAATACGACCGGCTCCCTGAAAGAAAACTGAAATAACGAAGAAGCAGCTTGCTCAACAATCACTGCTACCAAACATCGATCATTCATTCGAGTGGCGAAGGGACCCGGGAGCCAGAGGACTAACCACCGCCACCGCCACCATAATGGGATCTCCACCACCACCACCACGACTCAAGGTCAACCAGCAGGGCCGCCAACCCCGCAAAATCGAAACACGAGTTGCCACCATCAAGATGGGAGGAGTTGAATGTAGCTCTAAAACATGACGTCACTCACCATCTGCGCATGCGTGAGAATCTAGGCCCCGCATCTCAAATGTACAACTATTATATTGGATTAGATTAGATTAACCTAACCTAACCTAACCCTAAAATATAACAAAAATAACCAAAATAAAAAATATAACGAAATAAAATAATAAAAAGTATACCACATACGAGTGGGATCGATCGCTGGTTTCCTCAGTGACGGGCGGGCGTTCTACCGAGTGAGCTATGGAGAGATCTGGGTGGAACGGTTTGAAGGGTATATTTAAACGCCACGGAGGTGAGGGGCGGGGCCAAGGGGGCCTAGATTCTCACGCATGCGCAGATGGTGAGTGACGTCATGTTTTAGAGCTACATTCAACGCCTTCCATCAAGATGGCATGTCCTCCAACACCAGGAAGGGACTTTGAAATATTAGAAAAGCATCTCACCACGCTTGCACCGCCACACAGCAGCGACCGAGTGGCGAAAGGCCTGAACGAAAGGACCACGACCACCACCACCTCCACCGCCACTCAAGGTCATCTAGCAGGATAGCCAACTGTATCTTCCGCAAAAGTCGAAACACAAGTTGCCAACCTCAAGATAAAATGTCCGCCTGAATCCTCCAACACCAGGAAAGGATTTATTCATCATCATAACCAATCCCGAAGTCCAGAGAAATACGAGAAGTAAACAGGAAAGATAAAATTCACCTCCATCACATCAACAAGCAAGACCGCTTAACTCGTAAAGTGCTAAACCCCTGTAGTATACACCATTATAGGTTTGAAGACACAGCAGCAGCGAACGTAGAAAACCCCACGCCCGAGGGGAAAAAAGGAGCAAACACGGACTCTAGAAAGTTTCACACCACGTGTGACAACTCTTGAACCAGAGCGTCTGCTAAACAACAATAGAATGCAACTACCTCATAGAGATGGCCTGAAGCGTTGTCCCGCGGATGTAATAGCCTCCAAAATAACTTGGAAATAGCAAAGCTAAGGCGCAGAAACAAGAACAAGAATACATGACGCGCGGACCCGAAGCGGACCGATATGGCGCCTATACTTAATACCCTAATTTAACACTTCCTTGCGGACATACCAATGGGGCTGCCAGTCCTAGCTAGTCTAAACCTATTCCATAACAACTCAGATATATACAAATGAGCAAAAGACTCACTAGAGTTGAGCGAACGAAGAATAAAGCGGAGCACTGGCGAGGCACTTCCACACAGTATGCGCACATGGGAAGGTAAAAGGAATGGCGTCGCTGGGTTCACCGTCTCGGGTAGAATCCACAAAAGGCATCCACGAGTCGGAAAGCCTTAACCCTCCAGCCCCGGCTATTATATTATATAATTTCCCTGAGACCCGGGGGTTTTGGCCGAAAAACGTCTACGCCTAGGCTACCGCATCTTTGTTATTTGGCTTGATTCCGCATTCCCGCTCATCCCCAAGCGTAGATGTGTTTCGTACCTGTAGAATGGCGTTAAGTAGAGCTCTCTAAGTCAACTGGTTCAGTTGTGATGATGATTTCATTGGAGATAACTTTATGGCAAAAACAGCCACTTTACACTACTTTTCGATACTTAACAATAACATACAGGCACACACGAACAAGTGACGCACTCCTTCTTGTGGCCGGAGATGCGGGGCGTTGGTCCAGCCGGCTGTTGTTTACATGCGTCGGACCGACGCCTCGCACACCAAGCTCACAGGCTTTTAAGCACTGGGTGTTTAAGAGCCCTTCCGGGTAGCTCGGGTGTGTTTTTTATGGGCGTTTAAGAGCCCTTCCGGGTCTGAGGGGTTAATATAACAAATTTTAAGTTAATTTTAATTTTTTATTTTTTACAGTTTTTTCGTAGTGATCATAAAGACGATTCCATTAGAGAATTAGCGTTACACTTATGATGAAGTACTCCTTCCCCTCCGGCGGGTGTTTCAAAGAGGCTGACCGGGGGTGCTTGAAAGAGGACTATTATATTAATAGGCATATCGTCAATGATGGAGGGGCCACTAATAAATACCTCCATGCGAAGGTATTCTGATTCATTCCTCACTAAAATCGTTAATTTACCATATATATAATTAATACTTATCCATATGCGCCTAGTTTACTTTTAATATGAACATATGAACATGGGAAAGCAATAAAACAAGTGGTAACAGCAATTGGCTGGTGAAAATTGTACATTTTAGCCCCGCAGTCGTAATCTGGCCCAGACCGGCGAGACAGGCACACCCTCCCTCTCTCGTGTCTCGCATGGGACTGAGAGACTAGGGGTGGACTCAGACTGGCTTGGAGGGTGGGAGTTACACTCCTCCACCCTCCTCCCTCTCTCCCACTTGTCCTCCCACGAAAATACTCGATAAATATTGGGAATAATAGAGAAAATACCTGATAATTGAGGAGGGGGGGAAAAAGTGTGGGAAGAGGGACACATGTGTAGGAGTGGTAGAAAGTAATTGAGGGAAATTATCTCACCTAAACACAAATTGCTTTTTTTGTTTAGTACCACTGGGGTGTTTTAAATGTTTTTATTTATTAGTGGCCCCTTCATCATTGATGAAGCACCTTAACATTGTTTATGGCCAATCTTTGAACTCAAGCTTGCTTTTCAAACTTCCCGCCCAGGAGAGAACAAAATACGATTGCCACACATCGTGAGAGAAACGCTCTAAAAAAAACACTCACGGACTCGTCCTATATGATGTGAGTACCACTACTAGAATCTATCTATCTATCTATTGCCTGACGCCGTGATCCCCGAAGGGGTGGCCACGAACGAACCGTCCCCATGCACCTCTGTCCCCAGTCAGTCGACACCCCTCCCCCCAACCAGCACCGCCTTCATTCATATACTTCCTCACTCCATCCTTCGGTCTACCTCTCCCTCTCTGTCCCTCCACCTCGCTCTCGTACACCCTCCTAGTCATTCTCTCGCTTTCCATACGTTCCATATGGCCGAACCATCTCAAGTTTTTCCTTTTCACACTTGCCAGCACATCTACCTCCACACCACACCTCCTTCTTACTTATTCATTAGTCTGTCTATCCCTCCATGTAACTCCGCACATACTTCTTAAGTAATTCATTTCCACTGCTCTCACTCTTGGTCCGAGTCTCTCAACCAACGTCCATGCTTCGCTTCCGTAAGTCAGTGTCGGGATTACCACACTGTCATGCAAGGACTTCTTCACTTCCATACTGACCACCCTATTTCTTGTTACTGCTTTCAGCGTTCCTACAACCCTCTTCCCCTGTTGTACCCTCTCCCGCACTTCTTCATCCATATTCCCATCTTTACTCAACACACTGCCCAAATACTGTACTTAAAAGAGTTGACGATCTCCATAGCCTGACCGTTCAGCTTCACCTCACACTCTGTGACTTCACCCCTTTTGAAGACCATAACCTTGCACTACAGTACTAGAAAAAACTAGCAAAAAATTATAAAAAAATAAAAATTAAACTTGATCTAGCCTTGCGCTTCTCATGCGTCTGCTATCTCCGCACGCTTCGCCCCGCCCATCGAAGCAATCTGTCGTCCTTACTTCTCCTGGGCCCGTACGAGTCGGACGTGTCTCGAGGGCGTTCCAGCTTTCCTTTATTCTTCACCTACCCTCGGACATGGCGAGTCTTTTGCTCATATGTACATGCTAAGTGCTGAGAAAAATGAGGATAGGTAGCTTATAGACTAGGAGTAGGCTGTGTACGTCCTTTCTCTGGCCCTGGAGACTGTTTTCCGGGTACTAAGTAAAGGCGAGTGTGTTAGGCGGAGTCCTCGTTGTGATAAGGCGAGGCTCCCACGTGCTTGTTTCATTACCCTAGCTCATTGTTAGTTCGCTTGTTAGTCATGAGGCTTCTTTTAGTAAACCGGGGCCTGTTGTTCGGTCCAATTTGGGTGTGCAACAGTATGCTCTACACGTGGGCTAGTGCATTTTAGATTTTCTCACTTAGCTGAGGGGTCTTGCATGGAGGCATGCTGCTCTTCAACCTACACTTCTTGATCGCTACATGTTAAGTTTGGTCTACGCTGGATTGCAGGTTTGTGCTATTATTATTGATATCATCGACATCTGCCCCCATCTAGTTGGCCTCATGTAGGTTGTATACTTATGGCTAGGAAGTGTTATTTATTGATTGTGCATTATTCATGTATAACTACGTCATATATACGCACGTTGGGATATCTATTCTGGGAGGTATGGCCCTTCCGGCTGGATTTGTAAAAGTGAGACTTAGTCAACGTGCCTCTAGTTGATTCAAGCGGTTTCCCCGCCGGGAGACTTCCGGAAACATCTAGAGCTATGTTAAATTCAGATTATCCTTGTTTGGCACTGGATAGGTTGGATTTTGTCGGTTTTGTTTACGCCGTCTGGTCTACTTTCAGCTTGACCGACATTTTACTATACAGTACTTGTTTTTTGGGAGAGTCCGGCTACCCTCCTCCCCCAAAACAATTTTTCCGCCTCATAAACTTAACAGAGAAAACGCTCGTTGCTTGGTACTGTCAGAACGTTCTCCTGGCGGTTAAAAAGTGGGGAGCCACTCCCGCCGGGAATCTAAACGGCTGAGCCGAGAAACGAACTCACCCATTCCTATCTTGAAGCATCTCAGTAATCTGTGTAGCTTATATCGGGGCGTTGGTCTTCCGCGGGGTAAAAGACAATAGATTCACAGTAGCGTTGGTCACCGGATCAAGTTCTTTCTTAATATGGGATTAGGTCAGTGTTGGTCACTAAGGTAAGAAGTTATATACACCAGTAGCACATGGTAGGCTACTCATTACTCAGTTACATTTCTTGGGAATGTATATAACATAAGGGGAACCAAGATTGTATAGTGTTATTCAAGTCTTTTTTCTCTTTATTGTTAGAGATATTTTAATATTTTAGCTTTTCCAGCCTAGCATTGATTCTTGTAATTTTCTCACCCTCAGCTTCGCAGTCCGGACACCTAGGAGGATCTGCATCTCCCTGGTGGGAGGGAGCTATGGATAAGAGTGCTTTTGCGTTTTGCTCTGCCTTGGGGAGCAAAAATTTAGCGGTCATTGGTCACCTTTTGTGCGTTAAATGTGTGCCGTGTTTGGACAGGTCTCGTGGCCGTTGGTTAACCAAATCATGCTCCAAGTGTTCTGTATTAAGTAATGCCTGCTTAACCCATTCTGATGGACAGAGTAAGACAATTTTGCTCCACATTAAGTCAGTATTTGTAACGTACTGTAAGACAGTTGCTCATAAATTTTTACAGTTGGATGACCAGTTATTAGATGATTTTCTTAAACCAGAGCCTTCCGCCTATGTTTTCGGTAGTTCTCAGGCACAGCAATCAGTTACTTCGCCTCCTTTGGCAGATACTCGTGACGCTCCCTTCCGCCAACCCAAGCGACCAAGGACCACCAAGCATCCGCCGGAAGTGCCTTCGTCATCTTCTAGGCGAGATCGGTCCCGCTCTCCCGTAGTTGTTGTTGTTGTTGCTCCCCAAGCTGCCTGGCCGAACAGCCCCAAGGCCCCGAGCAAGGCCAAGGCCATTACCGAGCGCCCCCACAGAACCCTCCCTGCCGACCACAATAAAGCCTGGGTGACCGAAGCCACTCCATGGCGGGGAGCTGAGGAGGGTGCAGAAACGCCCGGGAAACCAAAGCCCCACCCAGGGCCCTGTGCCCCTCAGCAATTATGAAGAAAAAGTTGAGGGGCAAAGGAAAAATGTGACGCTTTGGCTTCCAATCTCCCGTAGTTGCTCCCAGGTCCTCTTCGCCCCTTGTTCGACAGGAGCCCAAGAGACGCCGCTCTGACTTTTCCGCCGCACTCTCATCAGGTGATGATCGCAGACAGAAGGAAGCACTCCAAAAAATCCTCTTCGTCGAAGAAGAAGGCGCGGTTACCGCCACCCAAGCCGGAACGTACTTCTTCGTCGCACCCAGAGACACAGCTAGCAATGTCTCCGGCCAATCACACCGGTATACCATCCCGCACCGAGTGCAGCCTGAACGTAAGGCTCTTCCGGTATTGGGATCGGAGAGGGGCAGTAGTGTTGTGTCTCGCCGGCAGGAGGATGAGTGCTCCTCTGACCAGCTCGACTCGTTTCAGGAACCCATGGACTATGAGATACCGGACCTAAACCTGAGGGACCTTTCTCAGCCCGGCGTTCCCTTAACACAGGCAGAAACACACGATACCGCTGCCCGGGCTGGCGAGTCTCGGTTGGAGGCTATACCAGCCCCCCCAGCCCGGCCACCAGGATTCACCATACACCAACAAGGAGTAGACACCGAGGGGTGGCCGCCTGGCCAGCGACCAACCTCTCGGCATTCTGGAACGCAGAGCTCAGAGATGTCCCAGTCTGCGTCCCAGGCAGACCAGGAAAGTGGAGTGTTTATTTCTAATGAGAAGTTGCAGGAGTGGTTTGACTTTATGAGACAAGTGAAGGGAGAGGGACAGGTTAAAGTATCAGCACCTGTGGCCCCGGCAGTGTGACTTCTAGGGCAGGTGCCGGTTCAGACTCAAGTTGATGTCAATATTCCTCCCCCCACTGTCACTCCAGCGGCTACCACTTCAGGAGCCGCCGCAATTTTACCTTCCAATCTGAAGTTGTTCTCAGATCTCATTAATAATAATAATAATAATAATAATAATAATATTTATTCAGTTAGCAATTTACAGAGTTGGTACCACATAGTTTGTTACAAATATGACATGTACCAGCCTTGCATAATTCCAACTAAGGATAGCCCAATAAGGCCGTTAGGCGTATTTCCATTGGGGTCCTTGTGGGATTAGGTTAGCTGGGGAAAAATGGGGAGGATAAAGAAATGGATACTTTAGAAAAAGTATTTCTAGGGGGTTATTTTAAGATAATAATAATAATAATAATATTTATTCAGTTAGCAATTTACAGAGTTGGTACCACATAGTTTGTTACAAATATGACATGTACCAGCCTTGCATAATTTCAACTAAGGATAGCCCAATAAGGCCGTTAGGCGTATTTCCATTGGGGTCCTTGTGGGATTAGGTTAGCTGGGGAAAAATGGGGAGGATAAAGAAATGGATACTTTAGAAAAAGTATTTCTAGGGGGTCTCCCCTTGACCGATCAATTCTTTTTAAGAAGGGCCCTATGCCCCTGTTATATGGACCTGATATGTCCTGGTCTGTTCTTAAGTCCATTCGCCCCGAGGTCGCGCAGCCCACGGTTACAGGTGAGACACCTGTGCTGAACATTGTGTTATCGAGGTGAGTGAAGCTAAGAAATTAAGGGCCAAGAACCAACTGGGTGAGGTATTATTGTAAAAGCTATTCCCACCATTTATCATCCTGATTGTTTTGTCTACATGCCATCCCCTGCCTTGCCTCCCGCTTCATCTGGGAAACTATTTTCAGATTGGACTAAATCAGATGGGTTAAATGATATTAAACAGTTACAGGGAATGACCCCAGAGTTGAAGTCAATACCTTTCATGGACGGCGCTGGTACGTCCGTAGTTCATATTAGTGGAGGGGAGTCAGGGCTGTGGGTGGCATGGGGGCAAGAGGCCCAGCTGTTTGCCAGCACCATTACAAATAAGAGTAGTCATCAGCTCAAGCAAGAGGATCATCATTGGTTCTCTATGCCAGTAGGCAAGGCGGAAGGGATCCCACAACATATTTTTGATTTTTGGGGTTATCTATAAGTTATCTATTTGTCAGTTGTCTGAACCCTTTTGTTCCCCCACACAGGTACAGATAGATAAATATTTTAAAATGAGGCAGAAGGCCTGGAGGTTAGCGTCCCAATACCTGCTCAGCCGCCAGCTTGCGGCCTCTCTGGCCAGGACGACTGAGTCGGTCACGGACGCTGACACCCAAAGGCTCTTTCTCTTACTAGGCGCCTCAATCTCTCCTCCTACAAACCTGATCTTCTTTTCCTCACCGAAACTCAGGTGTCTGTAGCAACATCCAGCAGCCCCTTCTCTGTATCCTCCTACTTTCTCTATCCTAGTTTCAAAGCCAAAAGCGGATGTTGTGCATATGTGCACAACAAACTCAATTGCTCTCGTGTTCCCAATTTCGACTCCTCTGAATTCTCAACTTTATGGCTCAAACTTTCCTGTCGTTCTCTTACTAAATATTTCTGTGCTGTCTATCTTTCCCCTAACTCTACCAACTTTCTCAAATTCTTTGACTATCTAAACTCTACAGTGGAACACATTCTATCCATTTCTCCTTTCTCAGAAATCTCCATCTTAGGAGATTTCAACGTTCACCACCGCGAATGGCTCTCCTCTCACACTACTGACCCACCTAGTGAACAAGCCTACGTCTTTGCTATCCTAAATGACCTAGAGCAGTTAGTTCAGCAACCCACCCATATCCCGGATCGCCTCGGCGATCGGCCCAACATTCTTGACTTGTTTCTAACTTCTAACCCTTCTTCTTTTACTGTCGATATTTTCTCTCCTTTGGGCTCCTCCGACCATAAACTTATCTCTGTCACCTGTCCTATCTCTCCAGTACGGCCACCCGATCCTCCTAGTCGGCGGCGCTTGTGGCACTTTGGCGCTGCCGACTGGGAGGCTCTCCGGCAGTACTTCTTTGATTTCCCATGGAATGATTTCTGCTTCCGTGGCCGGGGACCCTTGGAGAGTGCTGAACGCATAACCGAGGTAATCCTATCGGGCATGGAAGCTACATTCCATTCTCTTTCTCTCAGACTAATGCTAAAAAGTCTTGGTTTACTCACGCCTGTTCTACTGCTGTCCGCAATAAGGAGGAAGCATTCAAACGGTACCGACGCCTTAAAACTCAAGACTCTCATTCTTCCTACGTTTCTGCCCGGAATCAAGCCAAATCTGTTCTTCGACTTGCCAAGCACTCTTTCATCAATAATAAATGCACTGAACTATCCAACTCTAGCTCTTCCCAAGCTTTCTGGCATCTAGCCAAAAACCTCTCCAACAATTTCTCTCCCTCATCTTTCCAACTCTGATGGCACAACCATCCCTTCTTCCTCTGACAAAGCTAAACTCTTCGTTCAAACTTTTGCTAGATACTCTACCTTGGATGATTCCGGTGCTATACCTCCCTCTCCACCCTCCTCTCTCTTACTTATGCTGAATATCCTAATCTCTTCTAAAGATGTACTTTCTACCCTCTCTGGGCTTAATACTAATAAGGCGTACGGTCCGGACGGTGTTCCTCCTGTTGTACTCAAAAACTGTGCTTCCGTGCTGACTCCCTGCCTAGGCAAACTCTTTCGTCTCTGTCTATCCTCTAACGTCTTCCCTTCATGCTGGAAGTTTGCTCTCATTCAACCTGTCCCAAAGAAGGGTGACCGCTCTCAACCCTCCATCTATCGTCCAATTGCTCTCATCTCTTGTATTTCTAAAGTTTTTGAAACTATTCTTGCTTCCAAATTTCTTAAGCATTTCTCTTCTCATAATCTGCTCTCAGATCGCCAGTATGGCTTCCTTAAGGGTCGCTTTACTGGTGATCTTCTTTCATATCTTACTAACTGTTGGTCATCCTCCTTTCGGGACTTCGGTGAGACTTTTTCTATTGCACTAGACATATCGAAAGCCTTCGATAGAGTCTGGCACAAATCTTTAATGTCTAAACTACCCTCCTTCGGTTTCTATCCCTCCATCTGTGCCTTTGTCTCTAATTTCCTCTCCGGCCGTTCCATAGCTGCGGTTGTGGACGGCCATCGTTCACTTCCTCACCCTATAAACTCCGGTGTTCCTCAGGGCTCTGTCCTATCTCCTATTCTCTTTCTAATTTTTATAAATGACCTTCTCAACTGTACCTCAACTCCCATCCATTCATACGCAGACGACTCAACCTTACACTACTCCATTAGTTTTTCAGAACGCCCAAGCCAGCAATTCCTCAACGACAAACGGAATGAAGCCATAGAACACTTCCATTCTTCCCTTCTTGGTTTATTATTAGTTACTCTGCTTCGGGAGAACAATACACACTTCTATCGTGTGGAAAATATTTATATATTTCCCCAGGTACAGACTCTTGTATTCATCAATGTGGAAACATATGTATGTTTATCCGGTTATAAATATCTACACTTACACGTAAAACTTGGAACACTTATTCAGACCATAGTTTATACACTATGTGTCATCTGGGTACAGATCCAATAGTGAAAGTTCAAAGCGCGAGTTATTGCTCCTCAGTCACGTATATCTGACTATTATATTTACTACAAGTTTATGAAGTGATCTTTCATATTTATTACTCTTTGAGTTATTACTGTTTAAATACTTATTCAAGTCACTTTGACTTATTGTTCGTTTAGAAATAAAATACCGTCCTATTGTCCATACTTATCAGTGCTACGCTTATAACATCGCAGTAACTATTGTTTAATTTTCTCCAAGCCATATTTGAGAGCTTGTATATTTATATCAGGACTTTATTTATTGTGATTTGAGACTTATCCTCTCTGTGTGTTATTATTCATGTTTATCTGTAAAATTATTATTCTCTATACTGTATATGAATGTTATGTTTACTTTTCCAGAGACATATTGAGATTGTACCCTAGCTATTAAGCCGGCGAGCGAGCGCAGGGTGTAATGAACACCACAGTTCTGAGCGGCAATATTAAGCTCCATTCCTGCCTATAATCGTCATTTTACGATAAATATCGTTATTACTTATTTATATGCGCCTATGTTACCTTTAATATGAAGATAGTAACCTGTAACAACAATAAAACAAGTGGGAATATCATTTGGATGGTCAAAATCGCGAATTGTTAGCGAGCGGTTCATTTATCAATTGTGAGCCAGCCGGCCTCACACCCTCTTCTCTCGAGGGTTGAAGCAGTACTGAGCTACTCCCTCACACTCTCCCAGTCTCTACCTTATGTAACACACACATGACCACAGCCTAGGATCGGTTTGGAGATGTTTACACAAAAATACAGTACAGTATACCAATAAGGGAATAACAGGGAAAATAGGTGATAATTGAAGGGAGGGGGGGAAAGGGGGGAAGGATGGGATGTGGAGGAGTGATATGAGGTATGGAGGAAAAAAATAAAAATAAAAATAGTTTCAAGTGCTACTGGGGCTTTTAAAAAAAACATTGTTTTTTTAAGCCTTAACTCTTAAGAGGGTCCTCGCCCTTGCCCACCAAAACCTCTTAAGAGTGTTCTCGCCGTTCCCGGGTTAAGTAATAAAACCTGTATATCCTTTACTGTGTGTTTTGTGTCCATTGCTTATTACTAGAGTGTCGATTCATAGAGCCAAGGCCGATCTTTACCCAGCAGAGAGGTATCTAAGTTGATGATTAGCGCTGATTCCTAAGGTGGAAATCGCAATCACATTATCTCACGTTTAATTGAAAACGTGGCATAACAGTAGGGATCAGCCTTGGCTCTATTAATCAACACTCTAGTATTAAGCAATGGACACAAAACACACGAGTAAAGGATATACAAGTTTTATTCCTTAATTGCTAGGGTACAATCTCAATATGTCTCTGGAAAAGTAAACGTAACATACCTACCCGATAGCACTATCGTTAGTGAGTGCTGTACTGTATTTTATATATTATTTTGTAATAGTATAGATATCTTATCAATATTTGTATTTTTTACTATTGTTAATGTCTTGTCATGTTGCAAATTTGATTTTAAATAATATTTTGACATTTAACATGTAGTTTCTTTATTCATGCAGAGTTTAGTAAAATTTGCCAGAACGTCCCGGACTTCCCAAACTTGACTACTTCCTTTAACGTGACGATAGTGCGTTGTTATATGTGCGATTGGTTTGCTTGGGAAACAGATTAACTTGCTCATGTAGTGATGTACACCCTATGTGGTGGATTGTGTTCTTTTATTTAATAATTTTCATTTTAGTAAACGTTGTTTCCACATAGCGATTTTGATAATTTAATTTGACTTTATATTGTCCTTGTCCCAATTTTGGTTTGTTTAGTTTGCAAGTTTTACATTTTAATTCATATGATGATGATGATGCAGTTTTTACCACCATACACTCCCTGCTGAATAGCTGGGCTAGGGTGGGTTTCCCTGATGAATCAGGGACTACAGTGAACAGTTACCGCAGATTGCTAGACCGCGCCGTTCACCACAGCACACTGACGTCTGCCAATAACACACTGGTTGGCCCGAGACTCGAACTGTCAACCTCACGGTCAGCAGGCGAGCGCTCTACCAACCGAGCTACGGCCTGACATATACAGTACACTGTATAGAGAATAATAATGTTACAAATGAACATATGAATAATAACACACAAAGAGGATAAGTCTCAAATTACAATAAATAGTCCTGAAAAAAATATACAAAGCTCTCAAATATGGCTCGAATGTAAGTAAATACTGTAATAGTTACTGCGATGTTGTAAGCGTAGTACTGATAAGTATGGACAATAGGACAATATTTGATTTCTAAACGAACAATAAGTTAAAGTAACTTGAATAAGTAATTAAACTGTAATAACTATCTATCTATTGCCTGACGCCGTGATCGCCGAAGGGGTGGCCACGAACGAACCGCCCCCATGCACCTCTGTCCCCGGTCAGTCGACGCCCCTCCCCCCCAACCAGCACCGCCTTCGTTCATATACTTACTTACTCCATCCTTCCACCTCTCTTTCGGTCTACCTCTCCCTCTCTGTCCCTCCACTGTAATAACTCAAAGAGTAATAAATATGAAATATAACTTCATATATCTATGGTTAAAATATTAGTCATCTATATGTAACTGAGGAGCAATTACTCTGTGACTGAACGTTCACTATTGGATCTGTACCCGGATGATACGTAGCGTATAAACTCAGGTCTGAATAAGTGTTCAAGCTTTATGTGTAAGTGTAGGTCTTTATAACTGGATAAACATATATACATTTCCACGTCGAAGAATACAGGAGCCTGTATTCGAGGAAGTATATAAATATTTTCCGCACGATAGAAGTGTGTATTGTTCTCCCGAAACAGAGCGACGAAAATTAAATAAAGGAGGGAAGAATGGAAAATCTTCTGAGATTACGTTAACACTGTGAACCTTAACATACCTCAGTCTAGACCCTCACTAAAATCATTGTTACCATTACGAAAAAGAACACACTTAAAGGTTTGTGTAGAGAGTAGAACACTGGTAGAGCGAGCTTGGAGCCCACTGGTGGAGGCACGGTTGTCTTGGTTCTTTTGACTACAGGGACCTGGGATTTCACACTTCCTCAGATCCCTCCTCAATTATCCTAATTATTCCATCTTTATTTCCTCCTATTTCTTTTTCCTGACGGTAATATGTCGAGCTACCACTCTCCACTTTTTCCCACCCTCTAACTTGCGCGGGAGGCAGCCGTTCGTGCCTAGTGTCTCGCGAGACCTTGAAGAGGGAGGGTCTATGTCGCCTGCTCTGTCACATGCCTCAACCCTCCCCCGCCACAAATTAAAATGTAAAACTTGCAAACAAAGTCAAACCAAAACTGGAACAAAGACAATATAAAGTCAAAACAACATATCAAAATCGCTATGTGGAAACAACGCTTACTAAAATAAAATTTATGAAATGAAAGAACACAATCCACCACATAGGGTGTACATTACTACATGAGTAAATATACGAATATACAAATATACGATTTTTGACTGGATATTTGCTGTTTACACCTATTTTCTGGTCTTCATTGTTCACATGGTCATCATACAAGTAAAATATACACACATGGAGCAGTAATAATGCTTTATATGGTAAAAATTACAAATTCTGTCAGAATCGAAGGTAATTTAGTCGCATACTATACGTGGCACTTTTAAAAACATAATGGCGCATTCTTCGGGTTAATAAAATTGTGTGGCATTAAGAGATCTTATTTCACCAATGCCTTTAAGGCTTAATCCAGGAATTGATTACTCTATTTTATATCTGCTTATGTTTTCATTAATACTACTGTACTGTATACTTAAAATTAAACAGATAAACAGATTAACTTGATCATGTAGTAATGTACACCCTACCACGGATTGTGTTCTTTTATTTAATAATTTTCATTTTAGTAAGCGTTGTTTCCACATAGCGATTTTGATAATTTAATTTGACTTTATATTGTCCTTCTCCCAATTTTGGTTTGTTTAGTTTGCAAGTTTTACATTTTAATTTTACAGAAATTATTTTATCAAAGAATTATTATAAACAACAGTGGATCCACTAAGCCACAGCAGATCAGATAACAAAAATGTGCATATATAAATGTAGCTCAGGGAGTATAAAAGTAAAAAGAAAGCCACAAAACTTGAGTTGTTGTCAGAAAAAGAATAACCTTTAAAAGGTTACCTTTTAAAATAGGAAGACATTTAAAATTATTATTAATCCTTCCTACAATTACAACTAATTTAACAATAGTTGAAGTAGAAATAAAGTCACCTTATGACAGAAAACATTTATTATTGGTCAATTCTTTCTGACAATACACAGAGAGCAGCAAGAGACTTACTTTGTAGGCCCATAGAACCTTTACAGGATTCCTTTAGAGCTGGGAAAGAAATTAGTTAAAATAGATATACCGTCAGATTCTACAAATATTTTTCAGTTATAAAGGAAAATGTAACCAAATACAAAAATTATATCTACTGTACTACAATAAGTTTTCCATTAAGGTTTTTGTCAATTTCAGTTACATTACAACTAAAACCATAAAGATGATACTGTATTGTATAGAGTACCAAAAGTGTAAAAAGAGTACTAAAAGAGCAAAGAAAATACATGAGAGAGAGATGCAGCTAGTAGGGTCTGATACGTCTGGGTGGGGGACCTCGGGTGGGGTAGATGATGGCAATATCCAGGAAGTCTCCAATGGCAAACCTGCAACAATCAAAGGGAATAATCTTGGTTAACATTTAATTATTATGAGTTTGACAATCCAAATAGAAGGAAGGAAAACTTAATATTTAGTAGAGGCTACATAGTCAATGACGTACAGTGTTGCACCGATCTTCGAGGCTAATTGGTGCCGAAAAAAACCCTGCGAAGATTGATTCAGATTGGGGCATTGTTCTTATGGGAAAAATGGTAATTGGTTCCAAATTTGTCCAAATAGTCACCCCTCAAGTCCCCATTTTCCCCCAAATGCATCCAATATACTGTATACATATTATGAGGAGAATAATAATAAATACTTATTATTAGGAGATTACTTACCACACAGACTTTATTTTAAATCATTGTCATATACTGTATAGCCTAGCCTAACTCATGGTCAATTTTCGCGGCTTTCGTCCGACATGGTAGGCACGCTTGACTGGCCTTTGATTTGCTTTGATGGTAATTTCATTCACTGCTACCACCAGGCCCACCATCCTTATCATTAGATGTACTAGAGGTTATAATAAACGTGGTTCAGGCACAAAAAAACTTGCAAACAGCTGGTTTTTCAACACAAAGACGAGTAGACTGTAAGCGTCTGCCTAGTGTTGACGTCATACAAAGATGGCGGCAGCATCTTGCGCATTTGACGATCGGATTTCTGATTCACTCGGATTTCGCCTCTAAGCGGCAAACACCTTGACAATGGCAGATTCTTTTAGTTCAGTTAACTTTTTTAATTGTTTTTGTTTATGTTTTCTAGTTTTATGTCGAGTTTTTAATTATTTTTGCTCTTTTGTTCAGGTTTTGACTTGGATTTTTGCGCCCAAGATTGAAGCTTTTTGCGCGAACATGGAATTTGGGAATTTTTGGTGCGTAATGCTAAAATTGAAACAGCGAAGACTGCTGTGGCGAGGATGGGGGCTCCACTGTATAGCCTAAAGTATACTGTATACTTGTTATGGCCCCAGCGCTCTTGGGAGTGTGTAAACTTGACTAACGCCGGTCAAGAAACCATACCTCTTACATGAAATACTTGAAATTTCCTAAGGAATGTTATAGATGTATATGCCACTACTGAAAAAGGAAATTAAAGTAAGAAAAAGAAAATTGTTATTATAAACTGCACGCACCTTTTGATATCCTGCTTCTCATCCATGAGTAACTCCCTGGCGTGCCGCTAGGCGACGCTACTTTCGCCCTCTAGTGTTATATCAAGATAAGCAGATAGATGGGAAGGGGGAAGGAGGAAAGGCCATAGATGTCATTGACTACGTAGCCTAGAATAAATATTAGGTTTTCCTTCCTTTCCTTCGGGTTGTCATAACCGTAATTCATATTATTTAAAGCGCCTACATCAAATCAAGTAGTGCCAATAAGTATATTTGGCCCTATGTAGCCTATAGCTAAACTGGTAGGCCCCATACACCCACCAATCAAGGATAACTTCATATGTGAGACTGTAAAATTACCTATGGAATGTCATTTGTAACGGATGCCACCATGATGTAAGTTATATATATACATGTATACCGGTAGTAAAAAATTATTGAGAATAATAAAAGAGGAAAAAATTTAAAATAAATGTTTTAAAATAATAATTAAAGCTGTTGCAGTACATTGTGCTTCTCTTATGTCTGTTGTCACCAAGAGCGTCTCGCTTGTCTTGCTCTTAACCCGAGATTATCACCTATTTTTCCTCTTATTTTCATCATTTATTGGATATTTTTCGAGCGAATTTCTCTCCCGCGGTACGTAGCACAAGTGAGTTACATAAAAAAACTTATATAACTCTGAGACTTCACCCGCTCGCCTCAGTACTGTATAAAGAGAAGGCTTTCAGAGGAAGGGTGTATGTCTCGCTGCCTCCCGCCAGAGGATACGACTGGGCGGCGAATATTTTAGTTTTTCACCACCCATATGCTTTCCCCACTTATTTTATCACTCTTCAAGGTTCATATATTCAACATAATGTATAAATAAAATAAATGCATATTAATAAGAACTACAGTAATGTTATACATGGCAATAAAAACAATTTCTGTCAGAAGTGAATGTAATTAATTCGTTCATCACAGGCCATTGGCACGCTTGCCGGGTTAAACTTTCTTCTATGGTAGGCGGCCGCTCTAGTCAGACGTTTTTTGCTCTCTGTGCGCCTCCACTTGTCGTCCTCCTATCTTCGTCTAGGCAGGGGTCGGCAACCTGCGGCTCAGGAGCCGCATGCAACTCTTTCAGGACACTTGTGTGGCTCCAGCAGCTTCAGAAATAATAATTCTGGGCAAGAATGTGGTTACCAGGCGTACCGCCCGCCTCGTTTACACTACTCGGACGCTCGCGATCATGTTCCGGTCTATTTTGACTGCCTTTGGATATAAAAATACATTAGCCTAACCAAACAACCTAACCTAACCTAACCTAACCTAGTATTCATGTAGTAATGACAGGGGGCAAATAGCTGAAAATATAGACGGGAACATAACTGCGAGCGCACAACATGACAACCGTACACCCGGAAACTACATCCTTTCCTAATTCTGCCTTCAAAATGAAGGCATCATACAGCACATTCAAGGCAACATTAGATTTGTTTATTCAACTTTGAAAAGATGTATAGGTATCAATCGTTTTAGAAATGTGACACGTCTTTCCTAAGCTTGTGAATACCAGGATAATGAACAATATCACTATATTTTGTTTAGTTCAGAAGTAGGGCATATTCCCTTATTTCTGAAGTACTGTAGATTTTGGTTGATGAGACTAATTTTTTTGTATTGTGGCTCCGACAGTACAACATTTTTATGAAACTTTTAAATAATGGCTCTTCTAGCATAAGGGTTGCTGACCACTGACCTAGACTTCCTCAGTGAGTTCTAAGTTATGTTTGGGTTGTGTAGAGTGAGTTGGGAAGCATTTTACGCTAATGTAGGATTTGTGTAGGTATTTCTTGGCGAACACCTCCAGAACATCGGATGCCATGCCTTCCCCTACACTGTTTCAGAAATATATTTTGGTGTGGGCAGGCATTTATTGTGTTTTCTGCGTCACATTTTTCCTTTGCCGCTCAACTTTCCTTTCATAATTGCTGAGGGACACAAGGCCTTGGGTGGGGCTTTGGTTTCCCGGGCGTTTCCGCACCCTCCTCAGCTCCCCGCCTTAGAGTGGCTTCGGTCACCTGGGCATTAGTAGTAAGCAGGGAGGGTTCTGTGGGGGCGCTCGGTTATGGCCTTGGCCTTGCTCAGGACATTGGGGCTGCTCGGTCAGACAGCCTTGGGTACAGCAACAACAACAACAACTGAAGACATGAACTGCAACGTCACCTATGAAGGTACACAAAAATCTGTTCTTTTCCAGCTGAGGGTAAATTGAACCCATTTATTGCTGATTTCTCAAAAGTTACTGGAAAAATATGAACCTACTATGCCTCTCTATCCTAAAATTATCTAAGTTTTCATAATTAACAATATATTTCACCACAATATCTTTGTATTAGCCGGGTATATAAGGAGAGGACATTGCAGTTTACCGTCAGCTGAAAAGAAACAGACTACAGGTATATTGATTTACTGTATAGATCAAATGGCAAACTTGGTTCAATGGAGACTAATTGCTAACATTAGCTTTTATCAATCCTCACCCGAGCTGTGAGAGCGTCTTGGTATCATCGAAGCCCTTCTGTCCATGTGTGATCGTCCCGATATCCTTCACGCGGGGTGAGGGTTTGTTCAGCTCGGGGTAGAGGAGGCGGAACTCAAACATGGTGCCGCGCCTCCGAGTGTCTGTGTTGATGTCTTGGATCAGGCCCACCAGTTCTTTCAAGGTGGCATTCATCCTGAAGACAGAGGGAATGAATACAATAATAAGGTGGACTGTAATGAATGCGCTGAAAATGCAATGTACAGTGAAAATCTTTTAATCCAGCATGCATCAGGCAGCACTAGTACAAGATTAGCAAAAATGCCTGACTGGTAGACAACTCCCTCAGTATAGTCATCAGAGAGCGTCTATATTTTACAAGCAACTGTGCCACACCAGGCTGACTTGTGTTGAAGCTAGGGGTAGAGCGTGTGTGGTCAGTTGTAGTACAAGGCGTTCTATGACTTTGGAGGGGGTGCAAAGGAGTGTGATAGGGCGATGTGGGGAGGGTAGTGTGGGGTCTTTGTTGGGTTTGGGGAATGTAATGATGACACCATGCTTCCAGATGTCTGGTATTGTGTTGTGTGAATAACTGTAGTTTGATATGTTGGTGAGTGCTTGTATGCCTGTGTCCTAGGTGTCTGAGGTGTATGTTGCTTATGTTGTCTAGGCCACAGGCGGGTGAGTGCTTGAGATTGTTGATAATGTGCTTTGTCTGGTTGTTGGTGAAGGGTGCATACCGGTAGTCAGGGTCTGTGGGGAATAGTCTCTTACATCGGATGACACGTCGGTCGTCCTTATGGGGTTTTAGGTGGCTGACATGAGAGAAGTGATTAATGAGAATTTTTGCTTGTTGTTTATATGAAGGAGTAGAGTCTGTTGTTGTGATTGCAGCATGTGATTGTTTTGTGTTGCTGTTGGAAAGTGTGATGCTGTTTAGTGTTTTGTAGAGTTTCTTTGGGCTTGTTTTGTGATCAAGTGTTTGTAGGTACAGTAGTTAGAGTTAGAGAGGAAGTAATCCCTGATGAATGGCACAAAAGTGTAATAGTAAACATATATAAGTGCAAGGGGGACGCATTGGATAGGGGAAATTATAGGGGCCTGAAAATGCTTGACCAAGTCATGAAAGTCTGTGATAAGAGTCTTTGAAGGTATGCCCCCCCTGGTACTAGTCTCCTTGTCGCGGTTGGGGGGCTTCGGGGCCGGCGACTGGGGCTTGATGGGGGATGGTTGTGGTAATTTCCCTTCCTCTCCCCTCGAGCTTTCGTCGTCTGCTTGACAAATTTTGAGTAGTTTTTCTTTCCTATTTCTATGTTTTTCCCCTTCTATTCTTATTTTGTCCCATTCGGTTGTCCTCGGGCAACCTATACCACATGCCTCCCTGGCCTGGCTAGGTATTAGGCTCCTGACCTGATTTGTCTCTTCGGTTGCTGCTGCGACCGAGCTGACTCGATTACCCTCAGTAGTGGATTTTTATTTTGCATCTTGCTGTGATTTTTTTTTACCTTCGACCTGATCTCTCATTCTTCGCCCTGATCACTTCTTGGTTGGTGTTGCGTTGTAGCAGTTCTTGCCTCATCCTTCGGCCCTGCCCTATAATAACTCTGATGTGGAGCTCATGTGGTCCGGATGAACTGGTGAAATGGCGAGAAATGTCTGCGTGTCTCCACCTTCCTCGATTTGTTCCCCTACTGCCCTTCCCTATCCATCTTGACTTGTTTAGTTATATATCTTGATCGAATCCTTTGGGCCAGCCCTATGAGAGTTCTTTTGTGGAGCTTAGTGGTCTGGTTAAACTAATATTAAAAAACAAAAATTAAAGGTATGATAAGGGAAAGCATTTGTATCGACGATATGCAGTTCGGTTTCATGCCAGGACGTGGCACAATCGACGCTATTTCCATAGTCAGGCGGCTGCAGCAAAGATATCTACTTAAAGATAGGGATATGTATCTTGTGTTTGTAGACCTGGAGAAGGCCTTTGATAGGGTGCCCAGAGAAGTTGTGCAGTGGGCTATGAGAAAACTTGGCGTAGAGGAATGGTTGGTGCGTGTGATAATGAAGATGTAAGAGGACTCGCGAGTGGCAGAGAGGGTGAAAAGTGTACTGAATGAGGAGTTTACAGTTTGCGTCGGAGTTCACCAGCTGTGGTAAGCTCTCTCCTCTTTGTTATGGTTCTGGAGGCACTATTTGGTGATTTCAGAGTTGGGCTCCCTTGGGAACTGCTATACACAGATTACCTAGTACACTCCTTGAGAGCACTGTGGGAAAGCCCGATCGTAGCCATGACCCTCCTTAGGGACTCAGGGCTGTTCGGCCAGGCACCTTAGGGAACGACAACAACAACAGCAATCTAGTACTTATCGCAGATAGTGCGCAGGATGCCGAGGCCAAGTTCAGAAGATAGAAAGAGGGCATGGCAAGTAAAGGGTTAAGAGTTAATATAAATATAAAAAGGATTTACACAGTGGATTAGTGCTAGGCAAGGTAGAAAAAAGTGGTGCATACCCATGCGCAGTATGCAGAAAAGGGGTGGGCGCGAACTCAATACAGTGTAGCGTCTGCCGCAGCTGGGTACAACACAGAAAGATGCGCAGCACTAGAATAAAGGAACCTCTACCAAGGAAGAAGTCCGAAATTGAGAAATTTGTATGCATAGTATGCAAAGGTAATCTTATATTGAATGACCGGCTCGAAAGTGTTAATTTTGGCAATGAAGCACTGGAGATGGTGGACAAGATTTGCTACTTGGGAGATACCATCTCTGCCGGTGGTGGGGCCGAAGTCGCCACTATCGCCAGAATAAGATGCGTCTGGGGAAAGTTTAGATAACTTTTGCCACTACTCACCATGAGAAGACTCCCTCTCCCCTTGAAAGAAAAGGTGTACACTTCATGCGTTAGAAGCGCCATGACATATGCTTCAGAAACGTGGCCTGTCAAAGTGGATGATACCAATAGAATGGAACACAATGAGATGAGAATGGTGAGATGGATGTGTGGTGCCAAACTGCAAGATAGGATATCAAGTGTAGAGCTAAGGAGAAGGTTAGGTATCAAGAGTATCAGTGATGAAATGCATACTAGCAGGCTTGGATGGTTTGGGCATGTGGAGAGGATGGATGAACAAAGCTGGGTGAAAAGATGCAAGTCCATGAATGTGGAGGGAGCTGCACCAAGGGGCGGACCAAAAAAGAAGTGGGATCAGACTTTGCAGTCTGATCTTAAATCAAAGAACCTGACAAGTGATGCAGCTCTTAACAGGGCTGCCTGGAACTCCGCCATTAGAACGTAAGACTAGAACCGCATTTTGTGTGGAGCACTCCGTCTTTAAATTTGTGTATGTATATCCAAGCCTGCTAGTACGCATCAAATCACTGATACTCTTGATACCTAACCTTCTCCTTAGCTCCTCACTTGATATCCCATCTTGCAGTTTGGCACCACACATCCATCTCACTTTTCTCATCTCATTGCGTTCCAATCTGTCGATATCATCCACTTTGACAGGCCACGTTTCTGAAGCATATGTAATTGCATTTCTAACACAAAAAGCATGTACTGTACCTTTCCCTTCAAGGGGAGAGGAAGTCTTCTCATGGTGAGTAGTGGCTAAAGTTCTCTAAACTTTCCCCAGCCGCATCTTATTCTGGCGATAGTGGCGGCCTCAGCCCCACCACCAGCAGAGATGGTATCACCCTAGTAGCAAAACTTGTCCACCATCTCCAGTGCCTCATTGCCAAAGTTAACACCCTCGAGCCAGCCATTGCATACAAGCTCGCCTTTGCATACTATGCATACAAATTTCTCAATTTTGGACTTCTTCCTTGGTAGAGGTCCCTTTATTCTAGTGCAGCGCTTCTTCCTGTGATGCACCCAGCTGCGGCAGACACTACGCTGTATTGAGTTCGAGCCCACCCCATTTCTGCATACTGCGCATGGGTATGCACCACTTTTTCTACCTTTCCTAGCTCTAAACTACTGTGTAAAACCTTGTTTTATTTATGTTAACTCTTAACCCTTTACTTGCCATACCCTCTCTCCATCTTCTGAACTAAGCCTCAGTATCCCGCACACTATTTGCGAGAAGTACTAGGTCATCTGTGTATAGCAGTTCCCAGGGGAGCCCAATTCTGAAATCACCAGATAGTGCCTCCAGAAACATAACAAAGAGGAAAGGGTTTAACACAGAGCCCTGGTGGACTCGAACACGAACTGTAAACTCCTCACTCAGTACATCTTTCACCCTCACTGCCGTTCGCGAGTCCTCGTACATCTTTATTAGCACACGCACCAGCCACTCCTCTATGCCAAGTTTTCTCATAGCCCACTGCACAATTTCTCTGGGCACCTTATCAAATCAAAGGCCTTCTCCAGGTCTACAAACACAAGATACAGATCCCTATCTTTAAGGAGATATCTTTCCTGCAGCTGCCTGACAATGAAGATAGCGTCGATTGTGCCACGTTCTGGCATGAAACGAACTACATATCACTAATAGAAATGCTTTCCCTTATCATACCTTCAAAGACGTTCATGACTTGGTCAAGCATTTTCAGGCCTCTTATAATTTCCCCTATCCAATGTGTCCCCCTTGCCCTTATATGTTTACTACTGTATAACACTTTTGTGCCATTCATCAGGGATTACTTCCTCTCTAATGATGGAGTTACTTAGCCATGTAACCAAACTCACTCCTACGTCATGTAGGAAGATGCAATGGCTGCAGTAAGTGAGGTAGCCTACTCACATACAGCCTGATATACTAACCATGTATATATTTGTAACTCAATCGACGGTGTGTTGCCTCGACGGTAATCTGCTAAATGATTGTGGCGACCTGTGGAGATGAACACTCTCAGCAACAGTGGACAAGTCTGAAACACAAGAATACAATACAGTATTAGTAATAGGCTTATCAAAATCTCAGTAGGCCTAGCCTAGGTCTAACGATCATGATTTTTAATTTCCCAAATTCCTGTAAAATGCGTGGAAACCGAAAACAAATATGAATTAAATCGTTGGCGGTACCTGTCAAATAGGTGTCCAGAAACTAAATCGTACCGAAATTTGTTACCTAGATATTGTTGCGTCTCCTGTATTATCTGTATATTTACCTACGTTTTTAATAACTAGAAAAAAAGGCGGTTCAATGTTATTTTAATACCAAAAATTTTGTTAATATATTTGAAGATGAATATTGAATCTGTTTGCTCTAAAGATCATAAGAAAATTTGTTTTAACCCTCGGCAAAACCTAATAAAAAAGTATGGTACCGATACTAAAATGTCTTTTTCGTAAGAAGGTTGTCAATACAGTACTTCCGGTTATCGATAGCTCTAAAGATCATATGAAAATGTGTTAAACCCTCGGAAAAACCTAATATAAAAGTACCGGTAAAATTTAATTTTTGTAACAAGCTTGTCAATACGGTACTTTCCCGTTATCAATGTAGGCTACAATCAAAGCTGAAGATTGCAGAGTAAACACCGTAGACTTCATCGACTTTTCTTTCATCGTATAGCCTAATCGACAGCCAATTATTATTATTTTTTATTTACTAAGAGATTAGTACTCAACCAGCGGGGGTGTGGGGGCAGCAGCCCCCACCCATAATACAGTACTAGGTTAGGTTAGGTGAGGTTGTTAGGTTAGGCTAATGTCTTTTCAAATCACTATGGGAGGGGGGGGGGGGGAGCTGTCTCAACATAGATCAATGGGGAAAATAGGTTTTCCCGAGATTTCTAGTTAGCCTAATTACAAGGTTGAATAACCTTATGAATTAATTTCATCTGGGGGATATCCCCAACTGTAATTAATTCTACAGCACTAAGCGACGAAGGCTATATAGCACTGGAAACTGTCGTAGCATAGCCGAGATTCGAACCCACGCGGCTAGTCGTCACCAACATAGCGCTAGAGCCTAACCCCGTTAGACCACGACAGCTCCTAGCCTAATTACAAACACTATATATTGATGCAAATGGAAAAAAAAAAAAAAAAAAAAAAAAAAAAAAAAAAAAAAATCTATAAAAAACACTAAATAACTAAATAAGTTGGTCACCAATTATTTTGCAATATTTGAAAACAAATATGGATTTTATATGCTCTAAACATCATATGAAAATGTGTTTTAAGCCTCGGCAAAACCTAATAAAAATATATGGTACTAAAATGGATTTTGTTCGTAACATGGCTGTCAATACCTTCCTATAGGCCTAGACTGCACCGATTCGTACACACCCCATTTTCACCTGTCTCCCGAGCTCTGTCCACCAGCTTTTTAGTCAACACTAACTCCACCTGCCTATCTCTGTCGAAACTACAGGTGTTCATTTCCACAGCTTTGCGCATCACGTCACGAGACACTGCTGGGATCCTATTGTTTTTTTTTGTGAAGACCACTGAAGACGTCATTATAACGCATATGCTCCGTCATGCTCTGGTCACGCATACCCTCGGGAGCTTCACTCAGGTATAATATGTCGATTACGTCATTGCAATCGGCCAATCACAGATACCCACCTTGATTTACCTGAAAATTGCCAGTCGAGTCATGGCGGTAGAATGCAAAGGATGTTCACCTCTGCCACACTCTATTATTGTAGACACTACACAAAATAATAGGCCTACTGCTGCCCTGAAAGTATTCACAGAACATGGGTGTTTGCCGACTGATGTGACGTGTAAGAGGTGTGGTGAAGCCTGTTATATTTATGAGCCCTTAGAACAGTGGCATTGCAGTAACTACTACTGATGTGACTTGTACGAGGTAAGATTTTTTCGCATAGGTTTAAACTTCCGGAAATTAATGGGTAATAAATACCACGTACTGAGTACTGTACTATGAATCCGCTGTACCTGGCATGCAAGGGCTAGTTTAGTATCCCACGTACTGAGTACTATGAATCCGCTGTAGCCTAGCTGGCATGCAAGGGCTAGTTTAGTATTCCACATACTGAGTAATATGAATCCGCTGTACCTGGCATGCAAGGGCTAGTTTAGTATTCCACGTACTGAGTACTATGAATCCGCTGTAGCCTAGCTGGCATGCAAGGGCTAGTTTAGTATTCCACATACTGAGTAATATGAATCCGCTGTAGCTGGCATGCAAGGGCTAGTTTAGTATTCCAGGTACTGAGTACTATGAATCTGCTGTAGCCTAGCTGGTATGCAAGGGCTAGTTTAGTATTCCACATACTGAGTAATATGAATCCGCTGTACCTGGCATGCAAGGGCTAGTTTAGTATCACACGTACTGAGTAATATGAATCCGCTGTACCTGGCATGCAAGGGCTAGTTTAGTATCCCACATACTGGGTCTAGGTTAGGTTAAGTTGGGTTGTTTGGTTAGGTTAATATACTAGGTTTCAGAAACAAGATTCGTAGTTGCGGTAGTATTTACAGATACGCCCGAATACTAAATGGGCGGCACCGGTAAGGGTTCGTGTTGTATCCCACGTAGGCCTGGCGGCCCAACCGCCATGGCACCGGTAAGGGTTCGTGTTGTATCCCACGTAGGCCTACTAGGTACTACGGACGTTAATCTTTTTCCATTCTCAAAATACGATCCAAGTTTTGCCAAAAATTGGCTCTGGTTTTCCAAAATTATGCTTTTTGGGGTTTGCAATTTAGGGAAACATGAGCCAAAATTCTAAATTAGGTTACTGTAATTTGTTTAGGCTACTCTTAAAACTCGCAAAATCCGAGCCAAGTTTTGCCAAAACTTGGCTCGGGTTTTCCAAAATTAAAGTTAAATTATGGCTTTGTAATTTCGGGAAACCTGAGCCAAATTTCTAAATGAGGTTAGCCTAGGCCTACTGTCATTTTTTTGTCTACAAACTCTCAAAATCCGAGACAGCTTTGGCCAAAACTTGGCTCGGGTTTTCGAAATATTGGTTTTTAGGCCTTTGAAATACCTTAAAACCCGAGCCAAGTTTTGTTAGAATGCGTTTTAATCGCCGTTTTACACATTTGGTACGATTTTAGTTACTGGACACCTATTTGACAGGTACCGCCAACGATTTAATACATTTTTTTTTTCGGTTTCCACGCATCCAACACCAAGCTACACCCTTTTCTGGTGAACGAAACACTAAAAAAGCAATGAGGACACTTTAATAATGATAATATGAGACGAAATATAAAGACAACTCGGTTGCGTTCGTGGAAGTAGCGTCGCTTTGTTTACTTTACGCTCGGAGTGACTTCCCGGTCCCGCCTTGGCGGTCGACTTAGAATGGCTAAGCTTGTTGGGTAAATTTTTTGATAAAAACTTGCGTCATCTATGTGGCCAGCAGGGGGCAAGTAAAACAGATGGCCGTCACCTCAAGCGTCCTGGGTAAACAAACCGCGACGATCCGAAGCGACGACGGACTCCCCCCCGCCGCCGATTTTCGGCCCAAATGCCCCGTTTTATTCTCGTCGAAAACCATATTTAAAAAGTTATTATATCGTTTTCAATACTATTACCGGACCAGAAAAAGGTGTAGCTTGGTGTTGGATGCGTGGAAACCAAAAACAAATATGTATTAAATCCTCGGTGGTACCTGTCAAATAGGTGTCCAGTAACTAAAATCGTACCACGCATTTAACCCCTCATTTTCCCTGTACTTCATAGCCCTCCCCACTATCAGGCGGCGTGTCTTAAGATCGTTGTATAGGCCTAGGCCCGGTGTCACTAAAGTACGAAAAGTAGCGAAAAGTAACGAAAAGTTGCGAAATGTAGCGAAAAGTAACGAAAAGTAGCAAAATATAACGAAACAGACGTACGAATTTAGGGCGGGAACTTCGGGAAGTTCCAAACAACTTAAACAAGCAATCCATCTTTAGAGGACAATCTTGGACTGGTACAATTGAGCTCCATTTAATGAACCTCGCAAGCGAAATGTGTAACGAAAAGTAGCGTAAAATGGTGTTCTAAATAGAAATAGAACACTATAAATGGCATTCATGTATTTAAAACTCTATACTAAATATAAAGAAATATTGTGATCACACAAACATAAAAAAATATATTTTAATTGATTCATTGCACTTCTGGCTGTTTAATATTTTAGCATGCATAGAATGCTCATTTCTCTGTCAACACTCAACATGCCACCAAGGAAGAAGGCAGTATCCCTGTGGGACTTGTGGCTTTGAGTGTAGGAAAGATACGATACTTTGCTCAACTTGTAACAAGTGGATACACCGGTAAATATAGTTATCGTGTGTACTATAAGTAGCTGTAGCCTATATTTCCAGCTGATAGTAAATTGCTATCTTGCCATCTTGATTATTCTGCTATTACCTAAAAAAAATTGTGAAATTTATTGCTAATTATCAGTTTATCATCAGTATAATTTATCTTCAGTATATTTATATTTCGGTATTAAAAAATTTAAAGATTCGTTGAAATGCCTACAAAAGAGAAGTTTTGCTCTTTTAATAGAAAATATTCTAAACAATAAAAATAACTTCACTAATAGCCTAAATTTAAAAATATTGTCTTTGCTTTTATTGGATACATTAGGCTAGAGCTCATTCTAAAAAAATCCATTAGGCCTTATAACCCTTTCTATAAATTGACGTTAAAACATATATATTTCGTTTTAGGAAATGTGTTCCCATGGATGAATCAATCCTGGGTCAGTGGAGTAAGGCCGGTCTCTTCTTTGTGTGCCGAAGTTGTGCTTATACTCCATCGGTTCCTTCAACCTACAATTCCCAAGCAGTATTGGAAAGACTACATGCATATTCAAATGCAGAATCAGAGTATCTCTTGCTCAAAACGTATACTATTCAACTTCCCACAGCCACAATTCAAGCCCTCACATATTCAGGGCCCATTGGAGACAGTTCTTCAGAAGTCCATATTTTTATGGAGGTCTAATTAGGAAAGATATCCAACATTGGTTTTAGTACAGTAATTTTGCTACATTTCGTTACATTTCGTTACTTTTGGCTACTTTTCGTTACTTTTGGCTACTTTTCGTACTTTAGTGACACCCGCCTTGGCCTAATTGGGAAAACGGTTTCGCCGAGGGTTGTAATTATTTCCATTTTCCAAACACTAGGCCTATAGGCCTATTGATGAAAACTAACTGTTACTAGCCTAGCCTAGCCTAACAGGGAAAAATAAAAAAATCCATGGGAAAATTAGTGACCATCTTATTTAGGCTAGTTTTTCCAATTCGTGGTAGGCCTAGCCGCCTAGGCCTATTAAAATAAAATAAATCCAAAAAGGCCTTCGATTAAATATTTACGCCGCCTACGGGTAGGCCTATCCTAGTCTCGGTAATAAGTAGGCTACCCACAATTTCCACAAAACGTATAGGTCCTATTGACCAAAATAAACCTTAAACAACAGTTGTTATTCTGCAGAATTACCCGAGTTGGTAATGGGCCGAATTGGACTGTAGCCTAGGCCTATTCAAAGAGCTAGCGTAGCAGCTTGAAAAACTGGTGTGGCTGGAAATATAGACAGTCAGGATATATCAGGACACTACATATTGTTAGCTAGATCAACTAAGTATGAAAGTGTAGAGTATCTAAGCCTGACCTTTTCTCTGTCGATTATTTTTTCATCATTATCTTTCCGCTCCTCAACTTTGCTCTCTAGCGTCGACGCCATTTTTTTTTATGTTGATAGGCTTCTTCTTCTTCTATTGAGCTGATGATGATGATGATGATGTTGAGGGATAGCCTTAAGTATCGGCCCCTCGTTGGTCTTCTTACACCTTCCCCAGTTTTCTTTCTTCACTGTAGATGTATTATTTCTTCATCTTCTTACTGGGGTCCTTGCTCACCGAGTCTTGGAAGTTGGTCCACAGGGCTGACCTCTCTATCGGCTCAGAAAGTGTTAGTAAGAGGAAAAGTTTAGAGTAGTAGTTTACTCGTGACATCTCTTTGGACCTATCTATCCAACTTGGCGGGTGCCCAACCCCGAAAGGGGTTGAAATAGGGGAGCTATCCCCCTGCCAAAGGCAGCTTTCTAGAGCCTCTCCTAACTGATGCTGAGATGATTGGGCTTTAGTCATGTGTTGATGGGCTGGTCTATCAGAGTGAGAGTTGAGTGTACTCTGCTATACCCATAGCTTACTCTGACTGTTCATTTTATTTATATATATTTTTAGATCTCAAGTGGTGGCATCTCTTCCGTGGATTGACCTCCTTACTGCCAACCTCGAGGTTGGCAGACTGGGAGCCAAATCTCACATTCACTATTGTCTGGCCGTACTTATATGTACAGAAGCACATAATATACACACACTTGGTGAGTAGCCTAGGGCCAGCCACTACAAAATTTAGGCCTAATTATGATAATAAAGTAAAGTTTACAGGCTTCTTGCTGCTGCTTCTTGTGTGTGGTACGTGACACATACTGGGGCTTTGGTCAACTCTGGCCCGCGTGCCCCTAAATTCCCATGCCAAATATGCAGGCGTGCGGTAAAGTGGGCGCAATGGGCCATCCAGTGCGACCGCTGTTGTGAAGACTCCATCCACCATGGCTGGTACCATATCAGCTGTGTTGGGGTCTTCACGACGGCGTTCGACGGATTGGAGGGCCAAAGTCTCTCGTGGATCTGCTGGGATTGTGGAGCCCCGAACTACAGTGCTTCCCTTTCCCATAACCGGCCTATACCCACTTCCAATAGATTTATTAGCATCCCCGAATTTACACTTTCCCCTCCGCGACAATCAACACCACCGAATCACCTTATCTCCCCTTTAGCTAACACCCCTCTTAGACTTAGGCAAGACTTAGACTTTTCCTCCCCCACACATAACGGACCGCATGACCTGACTTCCCTGACACCACATCAACCAAATCATTCTACTCCAAACCATCCTACCCATAAACCCCATTTATCTATAACATCCATAACACCACCCAACTCCCCTATTGCCTTTAGTCCCTCCTCTACCACAGCCTCCACCAAAAACTCCCTCATAAAGGGACCCTCCAAGCTCAGAGAACTAATCATCAATTTCCGCAGCATAATTAACAAACGAGCCGCTTAACACCACACCCTAGACACCTATGACCCTGACATTATTATAGGGACAGAGACATGGCTCAACCCTGACATATTGGAAAATGAAGTCTTCCCGATGGACAGTCCCTATAAAATGACTCTACACAGGAAAGACAGACAGGACGGAGACCATGGCAGAGTTTTGATAGCGACAAAGCCAGCTGGACTAGTCGTGACACCAGCCACCGAACTTAGCGCGGACTCAGAAATTATATGGATTAAAGCACAGATAGAGGGTATTTGGTATTGATAAATACGTTCAATGTAATGAAATATCAGTGTGGAATGTTTTCATAGAAATTTAAATTTGTTTGTTTTTATGTTTTGTTCAACCCCATTTTTACCGGACCCCTAATTCTAACGTAGAATAACTGCAGTCCCTTGACGAATGTTTATCTAAAATTGACCCCTCCAAAATACATGGTTGGCCGGAGACTTCAACTTACCGGACACTAACTGGACAGCATACGTGACACTGGGGTTCGAACACCGCGCCAGGCATCTCAAAACCTGCAGAGTTTTCAGGAGGGTTAAAATCCCTCCAGGGTTCGAACCCCGCGCCATGAGTTTGGGGCGGCGAAGTCCAGGATGCTATTGTGCGGGCAGATCTAGTCAGTCAAACCGTGTACGTTATTGTGCGTGCCGGGCAAACTCTGTATTTGTCAATCCTTAATTACGACACGATCGAGTTTGGGGCAGCGAAGTAGCCTATAGTGCTATTGTGCATAGTCATCTATAGTCATATAGTCAGTCAAACCGAGGATGCTATTGTGCGTGCCGGGCAACCTCAGTGCCATGCAGTGCCATTTGTCTAGTCCTGAGTTATCTATAGTATCACGTACTGTCTGTGGCAAAGATAAATATAATAACTCCCTGAACGTCACGCTCCTGCCCTCTTCTTATCTGGCCCTGATGAGATAATTAGGCACTATTTGTGAATATATGACCCATCATTGATAATATTAAAACCATTGCAATTTTTCCTTGTGTTTCTGTTGATTGCCTGTTATTTGTTTGGTGTAAAGAGAATTTAGGTCAGTCCTCGCCCAGTCAAGAATACCCTAAGTTGGAGATAACTGCATCATTCCCAGAGTGGGAAGTGCGATCAGAATATATCCCGTTTCTTAGAAACGGGGCATAACAGTGGTTATAGACCCGGGGAGCGCGAGACTGGCCTGTGACGAACGTAGTTATAAATTAATTAACTACCCAAGATTCTGACAGAATTTGTTATATATCTCATATAAAGCATTAATTATTTTCCATGTGCACTTATTTTATTTATATGATGAACATATGAACCTTGAAGAGCGATAAAAGTATATGGAGAGACACATGAGGATGAGTGGTAAGAAGTACTAGAGGAGAATTATCTCACCTAATGACATATGCATTCGTTTTGAGAGCCCCTGAGATGTTTTGGAAGTTTTTTTTCGTGGTCTTGCTTCCGTGAGGCTCATCGTAATTCTCGGGTTAACGAGAGCACTACGGTACGCGTTACGTTATTCAACCGAACAAATAAATTTGTTGAACAGATGAAAGAAGAATGATCTCGATTAATGTTTTGGCTAAATTTTGGCAAAATCTGAATAAATTATGTATTAGCAGTATGACATGTAACTAATCCCATAAATATAAGCATAACTAAATGCTCCATTATCTCTGAATAACATAATGAATGTTGTCCTAATTTACTGTATAATTTGAAGATCAACTACCATCAGAGAAGAAAGCAAGATGGCTCCACAGTCTGGTAAAATCTATATTTTGAGATTTTTCTAGGCTTAATTGATGTTCATTGTACAAGTAAATTATAAAATAACTTCATAATGAATAGCTGAAGGAGTGAGTGATTTATTTAAAAAATGTAATCAACCAGGTCTTTCTATTTCCATGCAGATAGATGTCCGGCCCCGGCTCTCAATTTTTTAGCCTAGGCCTATCCTAGGCAACTAGGCTATTAGCCTAAAAGAAGAAACAAAATATTATCATAGCCTAGCCAATTTAGACGCGAATGTAACTGCGAGCGTGCGACTAGGCTATCCATGTAAAAAACGGACGGTAT
This sequence comes from Paralithodes platypus, assembly GCA_032716605.1. Classification (NCBI taxonomy): domain Eukaryota; kingdom Metazoa; phylum Arthropoda; class Malacostraca; order Decapoda; family Lithodidae; genus Paralithodes; species Paralithodes platypus. Next base: position 1,252,637 of record CM064540.1, read on the forward strand.
GCTGTCTCGTAGCCCTAAACTAGGCCTAACCTGGGTTACCATTACCTGGGGGCTGCCAGACCCGGGATGTAGATTCCGGGCGTAGGCTAGGCCTACGGTCGTCATGTTTACAAAGGGCGATCGCCGCGGTTAACTTCGCGTCTAGGCTAGGCTATTTTGAAGCCAATTTTTTTTTGTTATTTTCCCCCTGCTGGCAATAGGGTAGGCTAGGCTATATATGATGATGACAATTTGTCATACAGACAGGGTGTAAAACGAGGCCGATTATCGTAATGCTACTCAACTTCGCTTTACAATTAGGCTAGGCCTAGGCTAATGCTATTACTGTATGCTAGGCTACCCATAACAGAAAATATTCGTTCGTTGAATTGACAGTTGATTAGCCTAATCGATAGGCTAATCGATAGGCTTATCAATTTCTCAGATAAGATTATCTGAAAAGACTGAATAGCATTAACAAAATATAATTAGCCTAGGCTAGGCCTGACTGACAGTTACAAAGTACGGTATTATTGCCATTTTGGTTCCATAGCCGGCAAGATGGCACCATCATGGCAGCCAATTGTCTAAATGGCCACCATCCCATCTAGACCTAGTCACCTAGGCCTATTCTTCGATAAATTTGAAATCTGCATATTTAGCCTAGGCGCTCGCCATTCGTCCGCGCATTAATGCTACTGGATTCAGGAAAATAGTGCTACTCAACTCAGTTATTTGCTTTGACACCCTGCTTACAGATACTTACAGATGTCGGACAGTCGGTTATACTGATGTTTTGGACCGACAGTTAGTCCATCGATCCTTTTAGGCCTAATAGGTCCGGTAGAGCATATACATCATTGCTATATATGTCATTAAGAGCTGAAATGTGTTATAAGGGAGAAAAAAAAAAAAAAAACGCTAAAATACAGTAGGCTAGACTGTAAAACTAAGTTTTTCAGCCAGTACCCAACCAACGGGGGTGTGGGGGCGGCAGCCCCCACCCATATACTAGGTTAGGTTAGGTAAGGTTATTGGGTTAGGCTAATGTCTTCCCAAAGTTGACTATTTTTATAACATAAGATATTAGGCTACCCACTCCACCCCGTGAAATCCGAGCCAGCTTTCGTCAAAAGTTGGCTCGGGTATTCACAAAATTGGGTTTTATGGGTTTGCAATTTGGGAAAACCCGAGCCAAGTTTTGATACAAAACGCTATACTATTGTATTTTTACGCTTTTGACCCCTCATTTTCCCTGAACTTCATAGCCCTCCCCACTAGTGGGGGGCGTGTTTTTAGATTGTTGGATAATGGGTAAATACTCATTTCAGCTCCTCTTCAGTATAAAACAACACTATATCTGAAGGAAAAAATAAAAAATACAAACTAAAACTTACTGACATCGCTGTCGGTCCAAAAAGTCAGGTTTACCCAGATGTCTTCTGCTAGAGGCCTCTCAGGCCTGTAGCACCAGTTCTTCTTCATTAATGTTCAAGTCAACTTCTTGTATACTGGTGTGGCGGTGGTGTTTATCTTTGCTTTGTGGTTATATTTTTTTTCTAGATTTTTCCAGGCATGATCTAGCGGCTCTAGCCTAATTTTCTTTCAAATTCAACCACAGATTTTGAGTTAACTAGCCTATGCTTTCCGATAGACTATTCCATGAATTTAATATTCTCTCACAGAACGAAAACATCCTGATGTTTAATCTTGACCGCTGCTGTGCCCTCTTATTCTTCCTTCTCTATTTTCAAATAAATCCTCGCATATTATGGGGGGGTCACGGGGTGAGGGGGGTCAAAGCCCCCCCTCAACATATTATTGTACCTAATGGTATTCAAAATAGACGGGAACATGATTGCAAATGTCCGACGCCTCCCCCGCCGCCGTCGTGTTTACATTTGTTGTTGTTCCCCAGGCTGCCTGGCCGAACAGCCCCAAGGTCCCGAGCAAGGCCAAGGCCATAGAGCGCCCCCACAAAACCCTCCCTGCTTACCACTAACAAAACCCAGGTGACCGAAGCCACTCTAAGGCAGGGAGCTGAGGAGGGCGCGGAAACGCCCGGGAAACCAAAGCCCCACCCCTGTGCTCCTCAGCAATTAGAAGGGAAAGTTGAGGGGCAAGGGAAAAATGTGATGCTTTGGCTCCCAATCTGCCAACTTTTAGGTTGGCAGTAGGGAGGTCGATCCACGGAAAAGACGCCGTCACTTGAGATCTAGAAGATATATAAGTAAAAGGAACAGTCAGAGTAAGCTATGGGTATGGCAGAGATCGCTCAGCCCATCACCATTGTTTACATTTGTTGATCGCCGTGGTTAAGTTCACGTCTATTTTAACGGCGATTTTTTTCGGTAATTTGCCCCCTGCTGGCAATATATATGATAATAAGATAATTACAGTATAGGGAATAGGCTCGCAGCCTTGTTATTATTGTTATACATAGTTTATTAGGGATAATGTAGGTCTATGGAATCCTTATACTGTACTCATGTATAATCAATCCACTGTGGGTTAATCATTTTCATCACATTCATCTATTGCCTGCCGCCGTGATCCCCGAAGGGGTGGCTGATATTAATAGAAAAAACGCCTTTTACAATCACTCAGACATCCTCACTGTTTACAAACGCCTTCTTTATACAGTATAATCGATATTTACCCCCTGCTGGTAACACCTACCTATGTGGAGTTCGCCACTCTTGCTAGTGGCACCGAAGAGCGCACCGCCCTTCGTTGTTGTTTGAGAATTGGTGCAGCAGACTATTCGAAGAGGTGGAGCACACCCTTGTGAAGATGGGCTCGTCTGGCACTTTTTGTAGTTCGACATCGAGAGCTCTCTTGAAGCTGTCTAACGAGACACCTCTCATGTCATAGATGACGATTTCAATAATTCATGGGGGGTGAGGGGAGGCAAAGCCCCCGCCCCCCCCCCTCAACCCATCGTGTATCCTAAATTGGATATATTGAGGGGGGGCTTTGCTCCCCCCCCCCCCGATGACATATTGACATTTTCATCAACATATATATTGCCAGTATGGGACAAATAACCAAAAGAATAGACGCGAACTTAACCACGGCGATCGACATATGTAAATATGACGGCGGCGGCGGATGCTTGCGATCATGTTCCTGTCTATTTTGAATGTCATTGGATACAATATTATGTTGAGAAGGGGCTTTGCGCCCCCTCACCCCCCCCCCCCCCCCCCCCCCATGACATTTTGTCATCATCATATATATTGCCAGCAGGGGACAAATAACAAAAAAAATCGTTGTCAAAATAGACGCGAAGTTAACCGCGGCGATCGACCTATGTAAACATGACGACCATACGCCCGGACACTACGTCCATCCCATTTATTGTCATCATCATAATATTGCCACCAGGATGGTTGGTTTTTCTGGCCTCCCTTCTCCCTCATGATTAGCCCCATTGGTTTTCAGATTTGTCAACGTTCATTCCATTAGTTTGGCGATTTAAACACCTATCACCCCATTTCTTTGTCAATACTAGGACCTTTCATGCCATTTAGGTGTCTATTTTCTCCTGCCCTGCAATTTTAGGAAGAATGAGCCATATATCTACCAAAAAATGTACAAATTTATCTCAAAGGGAGTGTTTTTTTAAGCTTGATGGAGGCCTAGCAAGGAAACTAAAACTATGTAAGTAAATAGGAAATGAGTTGTGTTACCGTGCGTACGTCGACGTGAGTTGATATCAAACAGCGGGGGTGTGGGGGCAGCAGCCCCCACCCATAATACTAGGATAGGTTAGGTAAGGTTGTTAGGTTAGGCTAATGTCCTTTCAAAGGAGTATACAATAGTAAACACTAGGATATGCCCAGTCAAAGGTAGGTAATGCTCCCGATAACACAACTCTTGCCGTAAATAAACCAAAAAATACCTTACCAATAACAAGCTTCCTATTCGCAGACACGGGTGGTGTGAAGGCGTTCCCGATTGAGGGCCCCTTCAAGACTGAGCGAACCAGATTGTCGGGCATGACTGATGCCGACCGTGCCTACAGGAAACAGTGGCTTACGGACCAGGTCAGAGTTGGTGTTGTTGTTATTATTGTTTTTGTAGTTCCCCAGACTGTCTGGCCAAGCAGTCCCGAGTCTGGTAGATCGAAGCCATATAGATGCTCGAGCCCCCGAAGAGATAAGATCTGTCTCTGAGAGGGCAGCGGGGGAGGAGATAACCAGCCCACTGGCTTGCACCCCTGGGCCAATGCCCTCACCGTCCGTAGCCTCCCTTGCAGTGCTACCCAATCGGGCGATCTCGCCAGCACCTAGAAGGAAAAGTAGGACAGGCATTCTTCACTTAAAGTCTCTTTAACACGTAAAGTGCGATAGGCCTCATGGAAGGCATGGTATTTAAATACTGTATGTGTAAAACGAACCCTTCAAATACCATGCCAGTGCCAGGAAATGTCTCAAAATTGTATGACACATAGAAAGTAGTAGTATCCCCCTATACCACATCTCTCTCTCTCTCCCCCCCTTCCTCAACTTTACCTTTTAATTTATCCATAATTGCAGTCTAAGTTTTATTCTTACATTAAATAATTAGGGAATAAATTGAAATTAAATTTATGCTTCATTATTAAGCTATAAATTGGACATAAATGGTACATAATCGCCCAAAAAAGGAAAATAAACATACAGTATTTACTTCACGTAACGTTTGATTTAAAATCTTGTGTTTCAGGGATGTAGCTACCGGTACAACTTAAGTAACACCCCGTTCTTAACATTAATCATCAATTACAAACCCCAATGTACTTGAATAAACTAATGAAAGCATATGGTCCTCCCGGGATTCAAACTCGGGACACCACACCCAGCATCTAAACCATTACACCACCAACACAGGATATACTATATTGACTTTTTTTGTTTTACTGTCTTCTAGCTACTACTAGGTAATTATTGTATTTTGTTGCATTATGACTTATTCCTAAACTAAATAATGCAGTTGTGACTAATGTGAATACAGTATCATCAAATTCAGCAGAAATTACAACCAGTCTTAAAAAATCACCATTAGAACCATTAATATAAACTATTCCACAACAACAACAACAACAACAACAACAACTATTCCACCTTGTATAACATTGGGTCATCAAGGCTAATAAAAATAATCTGTGTAATGTCACTTTTAAATGTGTACAGATGATGACAGAGTACAGTATAATAGGGCAGGTAGTTTTTTAATGAAGTGGCAACATTACTGCTAGCTATCAATAATGTCGGATTGGTTAGGAGAGAGGTATCCTGACCAGGATTCGAACCCACTCACTCCAGATATGTTTGAGATAGTTTAGCACTGTATCCACTCAACCATGAGCGGATATAAGGGAAGCTACCTTAGTTCTTATTTGAAGAACCAGGTTATAGTCTCGTGGAGGACTATGCCTTCATACACGTGGGGAGTTTATTAGACTTCAATCATGACTATTTTACACATTCCCCCCGCCAGCTCGGCTAAGTGATACAATTGTAATCATCCTGGTATTATTATGGAACCTCTCTGATGACAAATCTAATGATAATGTTGAACAGGTGGGGAGAGGTGTGTCCTGACCAGGAATCTAACCCACTCACTCCAGATATTTTTGAGAGAGTTAGGCACCATAGTGAGTGGGTTTGAATCCTGATCAGGGTAACCCATTACTGCTAGTGTTAACCAAAGGAAATTCAACCTGAAACAGATTCTAGCAGAGAGTGAGCCAGCAGTGGTTCCGGGGTTCTACGAGGCTCGCTACAACCCCATCAGGAGGGCCTACCGCTTGCCACTCGACACTCTCTTCAAGCCCTTCGTACCGCTTATGGTAAGGAATGTAAGGGTTTTGAATGATCTACAGTCCAATTATTTTGACCATGTATAATTATTATAACAGTAGCCATAAATGTAAACTAATTAAATGTAAATATGTAAACTAGATAAATTCATTAAATCCCCTCTTTCTTTTACTGCAATTTTAATTTTATTGCTCCGACCACAGGGATATGAGAGTGCTGCCAGGTATCGCTGGTTCACAGGAAAGTTTGCCATGCTCTTTGGGGCTGGCTTCCTTACTTACTACTACTTCAAGTACAATCAAAATGTGAGTAATGTCATGTGAGTTTTGGCTTAGACCCAATTTGTCTGATTGCAATAATCTATACAGCAATACACTGAGATCTCTCTACACTATATTGCCAGATGACATAAATCCCCGAGAAGGTGTTGCCGCAAATGAATATTCTTCATTTGCTTCTATATGCCAAGGCAACTCGCTCGTTTATCTAGCTTGTACCTGTTCATGGGGGAGTGTCACATAATCTCAACCTCCTATTGGTGTGTATAGTGTGTGGGGGTGATGTTGGATACCCGGTACTATTGTAATGGCTGTGGATGTGAATTTAGTCGATGTAGCAGGGGTTCTTCACCCCTGCACAGCTTCTTGCTCTGTATCAGGGCACAGTGTGCCCCTGTATCTTTCAGTAGTGGGAGGGGTGGGAGTTTCTTGTTGACGGGCAGTTGGGGCCCCCTGAACAAGCGTATTATTCTCTGCTTGCGTCTTTCTCCACTCGCGATAACTCAATGACATAAGTTATTTTAGCAACTAATGTGTTTGTTAGACAGTATGAGTTATGGCTTGTAACATGAAATAAACCTCATTTGTATCTGGTATATAGCTGTCACAAGTACACTTGGAAGTACCCCCTGTTCCTGGTTGAATTGCAACTTCCATATTACCTCTTGCTTGTACACACACCCTCACAATTAAGGCCTGTAGCATACTGATATTACAATGGGAGTTAAGGCTAGAAGCTTATCTTTAGTCTGGCAACAAACGGAGCGACTTGGTACTACCAGTCAGCCGGTAATACCAAAATGTTGGCCGCAGTAAACCATTATATTACATATAGTGTACCAAGAAGTCAACCGCAGCGAATGGGTTAGGTATTGTTTTGAGTGGCTGTGAGTAACCATACTTTATAATCATACTTCTATAAGAAGAAAAGCACTAGATTATGATGCATTAATTAATGTGAGGAAACCACTATACTTTTCCCCAATAATGTTTCAGGACTGGACAAGGAAGGGCGGTTGGCGTGTTATAGAGAGCAAAGAGTATGTGACGCCGGTGGACCCTCGCTTCCCCGTTGTTTCTGACAGGAAGGATGGAGCTGACTATGCTGCCAGGGGTTTCAAGAACAGTGCCATCTAAGGTGTATTGGGAGAATGTTAATAGAGTACAGTACTGTAATGCGAAACTATAATTTATATACAGTAACACTAGGGATAAAACCAAAACATCCAAGTGCCTTGTACACGCTCAGGACGGACTTTCCGGGCACCTACACAATGTGGCTTGTCTAGACAATACCAAGTAAGTATGGGGCTGGCGAAGTCCAATATTTGCCCGAGTGGGCAAAATGTTTGATTGAACTAGCTTCCCACACCTTCAGTTTTGCCTGAGTGCTGAATATTACAGACTACTGGACAGGCTGGCCTGAGCATGTATGGAGCCCTTAAGAGGTGAATTATAAAGTTAAATGGGAATAGTTTAAACTTTAGACGAGTTGTATAAAGAATAGTGTCGTCTAAATTGGGCAGGGAAACCGCTAAGGGAGAAAAACACTTTCTATGGAACTATAGATGAATTTATAAGTACAGTATATAATCAAGAAAGGATTGGAGATCAAGGTAAAGAAGCTTAATAACTGGAAAGATCAACAACACAAGGATGTAAGTAGAGGTAGATACTGTATTAATATAATTGTACAAAGAGCAGATTCCATATCAAATTGTGTGCAAGGTGTAAAATAAAGAATACATCAGAGTTGACAGAAGCTAGTGTATGCTCTATATTGTTATGTATTACGCATCCAGTGAGAAGTAAATTAATGACAAATGGCTAGTGTGTATGTATTATAAAATTACTTAAATTGAAACCTGGCTGAGAATTTGCTGGTGTATGTTTATATTATATCCAGTTAAGGTCTTTTGGGGATTACCACATTTATAAATGATTTCCTTGGCGTGTTAGAAATATGAAGTGTATGGGGGGGAACTATTTTAATTTTCCTGACTAGGATGAATAACTAATTTATATTATCGTATTGGAAGAAATATTAATGTACATAAATATCTTATAATAAAAGAAATATTTCACAATACCTACGACTTTCCTTTCATTACGGACTAGAAGGAGATTCAATAATATTTTGTGTAATTTATTTTAAACTATTTACAGATTTATATATATACTGTACATAGCTTACATATGTAATAAATTCATTCTGTCAAAATCTCCACACTAATTTAAAAATCCCTTGACATACAGAATGTTTGACTAACAGCTAGGTAGTATATTACACGGTAAACTAGCTCATTCATACAGGGTGCTCAAATTATCCCACCAAAAATAAAGAAAATTAGATTAATAATTTAGCATCAGAGTATGATAATTACCTCTGCCAACTTAACGGAGGTTATGTTCTTGCCGCCACTTGTCTGTCTGTTAACAAGATATCTCAGTTATAAATTGATTTTCACAATTTAGTGGTCATATAGGATATGCGCCAAAGAAAAAGTGATTCAATTAAGGAGGTGATCGGTAAAGCACATACCTTCGCCAGCTAAGGTGGCTCACAAAGTTATGAACCAATGTTCATGGGTGGCCAGAGAGGATATGAGCCAAGGAACAAGCAATTCCATTCAGAAGGTAATCGGTAGAGTACATACCTCCACTAGTGTAGGCAGAGGAATGCGCTCTCAAGTTAAGATATATTTTGACAATATAACCCCTTCAGTATAGTATGACATATTATATAATTTTATTCTGGCCATTAATAGACTTTTATTGAACTTTTTAAGGCCTTCTAGGAATGAAAGTGCCACGTCGATCTCGAATAACCCTATGACTCCCACAATTCCTTTTTAACGGGGGTGACCTGTTTTTTGTTCTGTCCTTTTCTATCTTTCTCTGGCTTGTATCCATTTGGCCCCATTCAGCCTACTGCTTTAAGATGTTTATCCCCATCCAGGTGTCAATTTTTAACTGGTGAGCGGTAGCGAGCCAGCATATTTTTTATTTTTGTTTGACAGCAGGCTAAATTTGTACATTTTTCGATAGAAAAATTTCTCCGGCGAAGCCGGATTTCTTCATATAATGATGGCTCGCTTTCGCTCGCCAGAAAGAAATCGACACCTAGATGGGGATAAACGTCTTAAAATAGTTGGCTGAATGGGGCCGAATGGATACAAGCCAGAGAAAGAGAGAAAAGGACAGAAATAACAAAAAGCAGGTTACCCCCCTTAAGAGAAATAGAATGATCCAATAATAACCAGAAGAAAATGGAAGAAACGCATCCTAATACTGAAAATGTTAACTCTTTGAACCTTTTGTGGGTACTATGGTATTTTTATAACAATATCGTGTATATATTTCAACACTGCTGACCAACTAGCTAGTATATATACTCAACATAGGTGCAACTTCACTCATATACTGTAATATCATATTAATTAAAATGTAAAACTTGAAACTAAACAAACCAAAATTGGGACAAGGACAATATAAAGTCAAATTAACTTATCAAAATCGCTATGTGGAAACAACGCTTACTAAAATGAAATTTATGAAATAAAAGAACACAATCCACCACATAGGGTGTACATTACTACATGAGCAAGTTAATCTGTTTCCCAAGCAAACTAATCGCACACATAACAACGCACTATCGTCACGTTCATTATTTTGACATTTAGATATACTGTACTGTATTGCCCATAGGAAATGTTCGATTCAGGTTTATTACAATAAAATATAATATCACTGATGACTTAGCAATGTTGATATTGAGTTAACAGGTTTATGTGTGGTTTGATCAACAAGAATGGATCAACCAAACTTTAGAGTGAGATAGCCCATTCATACTTGGTAGTCCAAATATAATATAATTATTATACATACAGTACTATACTAGGCCAAAAACTCTCTATCCTAGAACAAATGGGCAGTAAATGTCCATACCGATTCTCTGTGACTCTCCCCACATGATAGAAATACAGTATAGGCTTGACTATTCTCTGTGACTCTCCTCACATGATATAAATACAGTATAGGCTTGACTATTCTAGTAATTTTGAGTTACAGTATAGAGCTTAGTGGTTAAGACGTTTGGCCTAATTATAATTAACCCTCTCACGTTCTTGACACGATTTTGAGCCTATTAGGGATACTTTAAAGCCTTTGTTACCATCAGGGGTATTTAGAAAACTTTAGTCAAGTTATTTCAACCTCTGCAGTTGTCTTTGAGTTAGCTGTGGGCAGAAAACTAATTTTGGAGAGGTAATTATAAGAGTGAGAGAACTCTATTTCTTATTGCTAATCTGGCAACCTCTGCGTCATATGGTCGTGAGATGACTGTAGTATGAAAAACTGATATAAATACAACCCCAAAAAATTGGTTAAATTTATAATTTCAGTTTAATGTTAAGATCCAGTCGTAACCAATGAGGTTATACCCATTTGAATCTGTATCTAACACCAACAAAAGATTTCTTTGCTTTATTAGATCTCAAATGCTTCAGATCTTGGCTTTAAAGATTTAATAAAATAACCTTTTTGATGCTCATGACTGCATTTTAACTAAATATATTAATTGTTCTACTCATAGTTTATGGATGTTTTTTAATGAGTATCATATACTAATAGAACCACTGCATACATATATATAGTGTACCATATACGTGTGGTATGTTGCAATTCTACAGGACTGGATCAACCAAATTATGTACAGTAATGATTATCAGTATGTATGTATGTATATACTCAGGCATATACCCCTTAGCTGGGGGTGGCCGACTCGAGACAGAGCCTGAACAGAAACAACATGTAAAGTTCCGATTCTTAGAATTCGGGACCACTTTCGCTTTCAGTCGCCCCATTCTGTCTCGTCTTGTAGGTGAATTTTACATGGGAAGGAGGATTCCTAGCCTCCCACCCCCGAAGTAGGAAAGTGAGTACCTACTGTGCAGGATAAGAGACAGAAATGGCTAAGGTTGAGTAGGGCATGCCAAACCTCATTCTGGACCAGTGGTTGCTACAAAACAAGCAGTGTTTAAATATAATATTACAACAATACATACATACATACGGGTTTAAAGACCGCAACCGACCACAGTGAATGTGGCTTCCATGGTACAATCACAGTACTGCACACAATGCACAGCAATCATAGCACGGTGGTTACAGTCTTTACTGCAGCACAGTACAACAAAGTCTTACCACAACAAGTAGTTGATAAAATATGGCTGGATGACTCCTTGACATTCATATTTTATATAAAAAACAAAAAATTTAATTTTCTTGCAAGTATTATAATGCCTTTCACTATGATAACCGTATCTGTTTAATTCTGGCTATTCATAGAAAATGTGATGTATTTTAAGAATGAACTGTGGAGATGGTTTTGTCCCTTGGTTTCTATAATTATTTTTAAACTAATTAAAACTGTCTAGTGTTAACCAAAATAAAATGTAAAAGTCTCCATTGGAAGGATTAAATAATTCTACATGAGCATAAACCTCTACCCAGGTCCGCTTCACAAGGATTTTGTAAAATGTTCATAAAATTACCTATGCATAATACAATTCTTTTCCAGTGATGTCATATTTAAATTGGCATAAAGTCTAATGTTGATCAAAATTATTTTTTATTTCAATATAAATATGCTGCCAACAGATTTTGTTTTTGTTAATCTTCAACACCTGGACAATTTTCTGAAATTGTAAAGTTGATAACCTTAGTCAATACTCGGAGTATTACAAAATCAACATTATTAAAAAATCAAAATCAAATAATGTACAATATGGTTATATTCCAAGTGTAACAAAGACTGATACACTGCTAACAAGTTGATTGACGAAGGGCGGCGCGCTCCTCGGTGACACTAACAGTGGCGAACTCTACATAAAAATATAAGTACTGTATGCTTGAAGAATAAGAGCCAGTGTCAGTCGTGTATTAGTTTGTATCTTCACTCTTATTACCGTACCCAACTTCACAAATATCTATCTATTGCCAGACACCATGATTCCCGAAGATGTGGCCCCGAATGAATCGCCCCCAAGCATTTCTCATTTACCTCTGCAGGCGAGTGCTTTACCAACCGCGCTACAGCCTGTGGCTGTAATATAATTGGCCCTTTAGAAAAAAAAAAAAAATTAAAAAATTAAAACTACAGTACAGTACAGTATAGGGTAAGACGGGGTAATTTCGCCGAAAATGGCAGTTTTTGACAAATAGAAACTGCCACAAATGGAATTTTTATTTTTTGTATTTTGTATCTATACATTCAGCCTTTCTGCTATAGATGCCCAATAAACAAAAACAAATCTATAATGTTTTGGTCATGCTGCCGATTTTTTGAAAAAAGTTGCTCTCGCGGCGAAATTACCCCGCGACCTATTTTACGCATCATATTGCTAGTAAACTAGATAATATTATATGATTAATGGCCAGACAAAACACTAGCGCACTGTGCTTGTTTATCTGGTAACACTGCAAGCATAGACGATCAATACATTCTAATGGAGCCGAAACCCATGGACACAAGCCATGTACAATGACATAAGAATGGTTACAATGGTGAAATACAATAATATTTAACATAATCAATAATAATCAATACAAAATAATCAATAATTTTTATAATCAATAACTAATACTTGCACTAGTGTTTACAAGCTGAAGTTGTATGCCTATAATGCAGACCGAATTAAAAGATGGCACGTATGCCATCCTCGTATTTTCACTATAAAACCAGAACCACTTACAGTAGTGTAAACCAGAACCACTTACAGTAGTGTAAAATGTTTTAGTCTTCGACATTCGCAAGATAACCATGAGTGCTGCATTCTGATTTAAATTTTCCTAGATTAGGCCATTTCAAAATATGTTAACATCACAATATTGAAAAAATAAAATCAAATAAAACCCGGATTTGAGTGGCGTAAAAACACAAACATCACCGCTCTATGGGTTAAAATATAAATACTGTATCTTATAATGATTTCTTTGCTATTTTAGGGTAAAAATTACGTGTATCATTTGTCAAATTAACTCACTGGACCCCAGCGACGCACGTGATGCGTCGGCAATGTATGTAACGGTAAACCCCAGCGTCGCATAGGTCCTATGGCACCTAGAGGGCTCGGTTTGTATGGGAACTGCGTAAGTATCCCACGCAACAATGCCGATGGTTGCAAACCCTCAAAGTCCAGCCGTGTGCACGTGAGCACGCAAAAACGTGTTTTTGCATGTTTTTGCTCTCCCATTTCCCCTCTTGAAATTCCGACTTTCGGGCACCCCGTAGGACCCCTTAATGACCCAGGGGATCGTTTTTTGGGTGTTTTTTTTCCTTCATTTCTAACCTATTCCGGGTGTTTTCTGGGAAAAAAACAATGTTTACAACCTGCTGGTCCTGGGGTGTAGCCTACATTTATATTATATTGCCTGGGGCTCAAGTGGGTTAACATGCTTTGAAGAGGGACCAAAACAGGAACTAATTCTGCGTGAGCTATGCCCTATAACACTTCCCATTTCCAGTATACAATTACACATTTCACCAGTTTATCTAGGCTATCATTAGACAATTTTGTTTAGTTTAGGGAAAAGCTATAGGAGTCATGAATTGATTAAGATATCTTGTCTTCAGACTCAGTGGTATTACTATTACAGTACTACAATAGCTTGTAGCCTTTTGATTCTTAAAGGTCATACGCTGGAATAAAATACAGTAGTGTAGTGTTGGCTTCAATAGGATGACAAATTATGTCACTTTACAGAAGTTAATTATAGCTTCACTTATAATCCTCTTCTGGATTATAGCTTCACTTATAATCCTCTTCTGGATTATAGCTTCACTTATAATCCTCTTCTGGGAATATGACTAATGTTTTTCCATCAATTTGCAATGAGTATTATTCTGTGTATGTGAGTAGCAGGGTGAGCATACACAGTACTGTATTGTATGTAAACTTGCATGACCTCATGGAGATTTCTAACCCTTACTAAACATTTCCGCAGACATTATTTCTACCAATATACAACCAACAAAATTAATCTTAACCCCTTCAGTACCATGGCACCATTTTCATTATAATCTGGCTATCATTGTACAGTAAGAGCATAAATGACAACACACTCAACTGAATCAGTAACTAATGCAAACAAAACAATACTTACAATGCTTTATTATACCACCACATGTTTTAGAACTTGGCCTTAAGGTTCAAAGATTCAAATGGATGTAAGATTACGACTACATTTTTATGCAGTTTAGCAAGAACCTATAGGAGGCAAAATTGCCATCAAGATAATTTTACCACTTTGATTTAGAGAAATAATTTCTAAGCTGAATAAAATGGACTAACTTTAACCAGCATATGAGAACATACAGTATATTACTGTACTGAGTGGGTTAAAGCTAAATTATACTGCATTGTGGAACAGGCTACAAGTTCAACAACAATGTGAGTAGAGTTTATACAGTTTACTGACTGTACAGTATTCACAAATAAACTTTATAAAGAGGGTTCCAAAATAGGCGTGCCAAATATTGCAGGAGTAGCTTATATAAAACAATCTAAGCATACAATGTTCTATGAGATAAACAAATCCAAATGTCAACGGTTATAGAGCTATTGCAGGTTGAAAATGGTATTTTCCCATAAGACAAGCCCAGCTGTCAAAGGGCGTATCACAACCTCACCTAAATGTGTTTATTTTACCATGTTATAATCAAAATATTATAATTTTGTAAGTTACAAAATTATTAGAGACATTCTAGCTCACATTGGACTTGTCAAACTATTTGACATGGAAGAGTCCATTCCAGTGGTGCGAGGGAGAACACTATATCTATCTATCTATCTATTGCCGGACGCCTTACTCCCCTTAACCCGGGAAGCGCGTAGTTATGGTATTTGAAACGTCCTGCCAGGCGAAGGTATTTTGGTTCATTATACCGTTTAACGGTTCAAATTTTGTATTTATATTATAAAACATTTTGAGCTTAGAATCATCTATAGAATCATATCCTGAAGTTTGACACTCCTATTTTGGGACACGCTGTATAGAAACCTAATCTATTGCAATAATAAATACAGCGGATAACATGAAACATAATACTATAAGCTCGCCTTAAGGCGGGTTACCTGCTTTTCTTCTCTCCTTTTCTCTCTTTCTTTGGCTTGTATCCATTCGGCACCATTCATCCTACTGTTTTAAGACGTTTACCCCCATCCAGGTGTTAATATTTTCCTGGCGAGCGGCAGCGAGCCAGCATATACAGTACAGTATATATATATATATTCTATTTTGACAGCAAGCTAAATTTGTACATTTTTCGATAGAAAAATGTCCCTGGCGAAGCCGGATTTCTCCATACAATGCTGGATTGCTATCGCTCGCCCGGAAGAAATCGACACCTGGATGAGGATAAACGTCTTAAAACAGTAGGCAGAATGGGGCCGAATGGATACAAACCAGAAAAAGAGAGAACAAGAGAAAGAGAGAGAAAGAGAAAAAAAGAAGGTGACCCCCTTTAAAGTGGACACATAAATAATTGTGCAATAACAGAAGCGCATCAAGCATAACAGTAATAGTATGTAGCTGTCTTATATAAACGACCCACTACACTCGGTACATCTTAATTGGGAGAGAAATGGTCATGTCCCTATCTTCATTAGTGAGCTTGACTTCAATAATGGAATACCTGTATATAGTTTCTATCATGCATACATGTATCTAAGCCTTTTAAAATATATTATGGATGAATTGGAGCAGATATACTAACATGCATTCCTCACTTGGTCAAATTTGAAGGTGGTCGCTTGCCTTGGAAATTAACCATGCAAGGATTGCATTTATACGGCTGGAATATAAACAAAACAAAATCAAAGAGCTAATAATTTGCTCTAGTATACGATAAATATTGGTAGTATGAAAAATAACTATTACAATGAGGTACAGACAGGTGCTGCAGGAGACTTTATTGAGTCTTGCTGAGGCACAGTTAGCACTATGCGAACATCAGCCAGAGTGATGACATGATGGGGCAGTGATATAGCAGGATTTATATTGCATTACACTATAACTGCTGAAAGGTAACCACGACTGAGCCGTTACAATCTATGTAATAGACAACGATGCTAAACCTTTGTATGTATGTATAGTTGTAGACAGATGAAGCAGATACATGAGTTTTGGAGGTGTGGCTTAATATAATATTTTTAGATGACCTAGTACTTCTGCAGATAGTGTGCGGGATGCCGAGGCCAAGTTCAGAAGATGGAGAGAGAGCATGGCAAGTAAAAGGTTAAGAGTTAATATAAATAAAACCAAGGTTTTAAAAGGGGTAGGCGCAAACACAATACAGTGTGGCATCTGCCGTTGCTGGGTACATCACAGGAGGAAACGCTGCACTAGAACAAAGAGACCTCTACCGAGGAAGACGTCCAAAATTGAAAAATTTGTATGCACAGTATGCAAAGGTGAGCTTGTGTTCAATGACCGGCTCGAGTCTAACTTTGGCAATGAGGCACTGGAGATAGTGGACAAGTTTAGCTACTAGGGTGATACTATCTCTGCCGGTGGTGGGGCTGAGGCCACCACTACTCACCATGAGAAGACTCCCTCTTCCCTCGAAGGGAAAGGTGTACGCTTGATGAGTTAGAAGATCAATGACAAATGCTTCAGAAACGTAGCCTGTCAAAGCGGATGATATCAACAGAATGTAACGCAATGAGATGAAAATGTCGAGATAGATGTGTGGTGCTAAACTGCAAGATAGGATACCAAGTGAAGAGCTAAGGAGAAGGTTAGGTATCAAGAGAATCAGCGATGAGATGCGTACTAGCAGGCTAGGATGGTTTGGACATGTGGAGAGGATTGATGAACTAAGCTGGGTGAAAAGATGCAAGTCCATTAATGTGGTGGGAGCTACACCAAAGTGCAGACCAAGATGTAGTATCGGACCTTGCGGTCTGATCTTAAATCCAAGAACCTGACAAGTGAGGCAGTCTTAACAGGGTTGCCTGGAACGCCGCCATTAGGATATGAAACCAGAACTGCACTTCATGCGGAGCACTCGGTCTTTAGAGAGAGAATGAGCTATTTTTCAACAGCTTCACTCGGTCTTTAAATTTGTGTATGTATGTATACGGTGTAAAGATTGAGTGATATCGCCAGAAGGCCTAAGCCTTCTGGAGCGTAAGAGGTCAGCTTGAAGCAGAGGGGTTAATTCCATCACATTATAAATTAACGAATGGAAGATGAAAGGCTTATAAAGAGAATTTGTGAGTCAGATACAAGGGGAGATAGAAGGGCAGGAAGACCCCCATTGAGATGGAGAAACTGTGTAAGACAAGCTTTGGATGATAGAGGAATGAATATAGATCAGGGAAGGGAAGTGGTAATAAACAGGAATGAATGGAGAATGCTTGTGAATAGATGAGTGAACACGTGGTCATTTGGGGGAAGGGGTCGGGCACAAGTTGGACTAGATAATAGTCCATCAGGCGCCTGGCCCAGGGAGACGGTTTATATGAAGGGTGTGCCTGTGGTTTCGCTCTGCTGCATGTCTGCCTGCCGAGATCGGAACCTCTCCGGGTGGTCGGGGGCCGGGGAAGTGCTGGAGGGACCTTGGTGACCCTGGTCTCTGGGTCTTCTCCTGGATGACCTAGATGTGTGTTAATTTGTATTTTGTTTTTGTGTGTTCATTGTTTTCTGTTGTGTTGTCCCTATTCTGGCTCTGTCTTGAGTCGGCCCCCTCCCCCCAAAAAAAATAAAAATAAAAAAGGAAAAGAGGAAAAAAAAAAAAAAAAGACAAACAAATAGGAAAAGTGGGGATTGGGCCTGAGTATATAGAATAGAATAAATTAATCAGATTAAATACAGACCAATCAACAAATATTTTTGTTCGTTAATAGGGAGATAACACAGAAACACAGGATAACAAACAACCAAACAAGTGTGATTTATAGGAGTAATAGTCACATTGTTTTATTATTTTCTATCACTGGATTTTTTGCATTAACAGACCGGTAATCCCCCTATTTAGTTTGTAAAATCTAGGGTCGCCTGTAATACAGTACAGTATTGAATAAACCTTGGTGGTGGGAAATTAAAGCTAGCTCTCCTCAGCACATATGTTTACTGCTTCATCTCTCTACAACTGTTTGTATTCTATACTTCAATTTCAAGATATCGGTTGATAGGGGATGAGATTTCCCACCTGGTTAAGCTGAACAGACTATAGTGTCAGTTGCTTAAGCTCCCACCATAGACTACAGTAGATGTGGACTAGACACAAAAATGGAACTTTGCAGTAAGGGACCCAAAATCAGAGAACGAACCTCGAAACCGCGAAAATATCAAATTTTCGCGGTTTCGAGGTTCAAACGTGGGGGTTCGTTCTCCGATTTTAGGTCCCTTACTGCAAAGTTCTATTTTCGTGTCCAGTCCAGATCTACTGTAGTCTATGCTCCCACCTATAATAACATATAATAATCTAACTATACAGTAGTACATTGTGTTTTATAGACATATTTTTCATTACCACCATTCAGAGGAATTAAAACTCCCTCATCACAAGAATGGACATAACCTTCACATTTTCATGTCAGTATTAATCCTTTCAGTATTTTGGCTTTCATTTATTTGTATTTATTAAATTCTTGTCAACTCTAGACAATTTTGTTCAGTTTATTATGATGGGGCCACTAGCAATCAAAGAGGTAAAATCTGTCTCAAATTATCCCTTTAACTCTCACAGATCCTTTCTAAGCCTAATAGAATTGTCTAATAATACCCTGGATAATATTAATGAATAAGTCATGGTACCGGTATACTGAAAGGTTAATGACATAACTTATTCTATATTTTAATACAAAGATTGCAAGAATGCCTCTTCAAACTTTATGCATTTTAATAGCGGTCACAACTTATGTCTTATTTCAGCTCTAAATACCTTATATCTTTTGAAACTTCATTAAATTTCAATAATTATGATACTACTTATGGCATATTTCCATTTTAAGTAACCTGCATCTTTTGAAACTTCAATAAATTTCAATATGTTAAGACTTACAACTTATTTCTGTTTTAAGTAACTTGTCAAACACAGACTATAAAAAGGGAAGATTCTAGCACATGAGTTACGGTTGCACTGATTGATGGCCTACGGGTGCTGTTGACCGACGCTAACTGACTGACCGACTATGGGTAATATTGAATGAACCTACAATAAATAATATGGGTATATCATTTATAAGACGTTTCTTTCAAGTTTTCTAATGCCTTGATATTATAATGTATTCTATTACTTTACAGTATAATTCTTTGACTTGTGAACTTCCTACTTTACAGTACCATTATTGTAGATTATTTTACAGATTAAGTTTTGTTATAAGATTATGTAAAGTGAGAATAACATAGAAATAGACTGGATTATTGAAAACAAATATTACAGTATAGAAATGTACTGTAAACCATAATGAATGTTAACCCTTAATTAGCGGGGCCCGCCTTAAGTCGGTCTAGAGAACCAAGGACTATGTGGCGGGGACCGACTTGAGGCGGTGTGCAATTTTGAGCAATAATTGGCTCTGAGAGAGAGTCGAGCGGTGGGAGGAGCGGTGGGAGGAGCGGTGGGAGGAGCGTAGGTCGGCTCTGACCGTTCGGCACGGCTCTCGCGCGACAACTGCTCTCCCCTCCACACACATCCACACACATCCACACTCACTACCTCGCTACACAGGGAATTATGTAAGGAAATTAACGTATTTTAGGGATTTTTCCTTCGTGTTGCACGATCTTTGCAAGAGAACGCGTGGTCGTAGAAGGATGGTTCTGGTGTCATTGGAAAGCTCAATTATCGCCCTTTCAAGGATACATAAATGTATTACGCTCTGGCTTTTGTTTATGCATGAAAAAGAGCACGGAAATAAGCTTGTTTAGGGTAAAACTACCCGCTTGGCAGGTAGTAGAAGTTAACGACCTAGCCGCTCGTGGAGTGTTAAGTACTGGTAGTCATTTTATACATAATATAATACAAGTACATGAAAATCTTTGAGAAAACCTTCTACAAAATAATTATATACCTGTGTAAATAGTTTTGATGACGCTCTAGTGGGACAACCAACCAAGGGATAACAGACAAGAGGAGGAGGCAAGGGAAGCGTCATATATGGGAAGCTACAGGGATACTTTACCATTTCAGTAAAATGTCATCATTTTATTTTCATTCTGGCTAACAGATATACAGTATTAGGAAAGACGTGTGAGATTCAGAGGGTAAATTACTTTCCTGACTTCCCACCCCTTTGATTCCTAGAGGTCCTTCCTAAGCAGTCAAATTGACTACTGTTGGCCAAAATATAGAACAAATGGTGTCAAGATACTGAAGGGGTTAACCTGTTCCCTTCATGTTGAGCAAGTTAAGTTTACAGAAAAGAACCACACACACTTTATACCAATGACAGGTAATGAAGATGTACAGTCGGTCAAAAAAGTATCTGCACCCCTACCCTGATAATCTGGTGTGTATAGCTTGGTAGGGTTGACATCTCTTCCTGCAGCTATATCCATCTATACTATTACCTACCTATACTACCTACGACCTATGACCTATTCTACCAAGCTGTACACAACAAATTATCAGGGTAGGGGTGCAGATACTTCTTGGAGCGAGTGTACGGTCGCGCTAATAAGTGATGTCTCGGCACCAAGTATGTTTTGATCAATAATTGGTATCAGCACTGTCTAAGCTTCATTTCTTCATATCGAGTGAAATATACAAACATGGTCCTACACTTACCTACCCTATTCAACATCTGACAGACATTAATACAGCATAGAGCAAGCCAAACGTAATGACAGGTGGGACATCACTTATTAGCGTGACTGTACAACCATTCCTTCAGTCATTTTATCACCGGTTTCTATCCATTCAATATATTATGCCCTTGCCTATGAAAGCAGTGGGATGTAGGGTGGCAAACCTGGGCAATGTTGTTTCCAGACTGAGTTGGGTGTGAGAGAGTATACAGTACTGTACAGTACAGAAAAATGTACTTGTTACTTGTTGACCTTAACCCTCTCCGACATATGACGCGATTTTGAGCCTATTAGGGATACTTTAAAACCTTTGTTACCATCAGGGGTATTTAGAAACCTTTAGTTTAGTTACTTCAACCTCAGCAGTTGTCTTTGAGTTAGCTGTGGGCAGAAAACTAATTTTGGAGAGGTAATTATAAGAGTGAGAGAAATCTATTTATTATTGCTACTCTGGCAACCTCTGTGTCATATGAGTCTGAAGGGATTAAGGGGTTAATAACTTGATAACTTACAACAAGGGACTTAGTTATGAGACTGGATGTTGTTGTTGTTCATGTTGTTGTTGTTCCCCAAGCTGCCTGGCCGAACAGCCCCAAGTCCCAGAGCAAGGCCAAGGCCATAACCGAGCGCCCCCACAGAACCCTCCCTGCTGACCACAATAAAGCCTGGGTGACCGAAGCCACTCCATGGCGGGGAGCTGAGGAGGGTGCGGAAACGCCCGGGAAACCAAAGCCCCACCCAGGGCCCTGTGCCCCTCAGCAATTATGAAGAGAAAGTTGAGACTGGATGTTAGCCAGCCTGGTGGGATGGCTGGACTACTGTTCCTTGTCATCATCAAATATACACACAGTCACATGTATGACACAGATTCAACCCAGTGCACACTACGGTACAGTACAGTAATTAGGGGGAACTGTGATCACTGTTTAAAATAATAATAATAATGTTCAGGTTACTTATATAGCGCCATTTCTCTCTAGCCCTCACTACGAGATTCAATAGCGCTCGACCAAAGTTTATTACCAGACACTATTACCCATTTCCTTGCTCAAGGTAAATGGTACCAGCTACCAGTGTATGCAAAAAACCTTCATGCCTGAGCGTGGGATTGAACTTGGGTCACCCGGGGCGGGTGGCCGAGGCGTTCTCCAGTACACTACCGAGCCGGTACTATAATATAACAGTAAATATTTTCTTCCTCTCACTAGTTTTCAGTCATCTAAATTGTGTTCATAAATCACAAAGCTTATTGTTAAGGGGGGTGACCTGCTTTTTGTTATTTCTGTCCTTTTCTCTCTTTCTCTGGCTTGTATCCATTCGGCCCCATTCAGCCAACTATTTTAAGACGTTTATCCCCATCTAGGTGTCGATTTCTTCCTGGCGAGTGATAGTGAGCCAGCATTATATGAAGAAATCCGGCTTCGCCGGAGAAATTTTTATATCGAAAAATTTACAAATTTAGCCTGCTGTCAAACAAAAATAAAACATATGCTAGCTCGCCAGTAAAAAATTGACACCTGGATGGGGATAAACGTCTTAAAACAGTAGGCTGAATGGGGCCAAATGGATACAAGCCAGAGAAAGATAGAAAAGGACAGAACAGAAACAGGTCACCCCCCTTAAAGCATCATATAAGTACAGTATTTGAAGCTAAATTACTAATAAAGAACATTACAACATTATAAAAACACCTTGTAAAGTATTGTACGGTCGGTCTAATAAGTCATGTCCCAGCTGTCATTACGTTTGGCTCGCTCTGTGCTGTATTAATGTCTGTCAGATGTTGAATAGGGTGGGTAAGTGTAGGAGCATGCTTGTATATCTCACTCGCAACGAATAAATACAGTTTTAGACATGGCTGATACCAATTATTGATCGAAATATACTTGGTGCCGAGACATCACTTATTAGTGCGGCTGTACATTATCAGTACAGTTCATGGTGTCAAATTTGGTTTGGTCAAAAGCATGCAACACCCAAAAATGACTGAAAAATGGCCCCCAATATTAATGAAAATGAATATGTGTGTGGCAGAAAGTGAATATGTGTGTGGCAGAAAGTGGGTTGTTATCATGAGCTAAGTAAAGAAGTGTAATTGGACAATATAGCAATGACCAATGTGATCACTTACTGTACTCCAGGAGCAACATTTAAAACAAAACTTGAAAATTGTATGTATGTATGTATGTATGTATGTATGTATGTATGTATGTATGTATGTATGTATGTATGTATGTATGTATGTATGTATGTATGTATGTATGTAATGTATGTATGTATGTATGTATGTATGTATGTATGTATGTATGTATGTAATGTATGTATGTAATGTATGTATGTATGTATGTATGTATGTATGTATGTATGTATGTATGTATGTATGTATGCATATGCTCAGGCCCAATCCCCACTTTTCCTATTTTTATTTTTATTTTCTATTTTACTCTATTTTATTTGTTAAAGTTAAATTTTATAACATGTTAACCTTTTCCAAAAACAAAATATTCATAATTAATCTGTCTCTATTTGGTTTCCTTCTATAATGATGGGATTGCACTAGAGGAAAGTTTTAAACTACAAACCTGGTAATACTTTCCAAAGCCTAATTATAAACTATTATCTTAGAATATGATACATTTCATTCAGTCATTTGTCAAATTTACTGATACCTTATAGTCTTCTACCAAAGGAAAATAATTTAAACTATAATCTTCTATGAAAGGAAACTAATAACGGCTATGTCCTAGAGCGAGTCCTACCTACAATAATTCTGCCACAACGAGAGGTAAATGCAGGATGGTCACTACAAAAAGCTATGTACAGCCTTGCTCAGAATTCATGTCTTATCCTCATAATGTCAACTTTAGCCCCCTCCCCTCCCCCCACTCTCTCTCTCTCTTTTCTCTTTCAAAAGTAAAAATCCCGAACAAACAAACCAAAAATGTCACCACTATTTCAGAGATGCTCTTACATTATTATTAAATATTGCAAACTTGTAAACAAAAATGACTGTCTGATAATAATATATACTTTACTCCAAAGAACAGTATATTATGCCATTCTTCATTCCTATGAAAATAATTTACAAAATGTATACGGCATTTTTTGTATTGGACACCATAATACCAGGTATGCTAGATCATCTACCTTCTCAGTAGCAAATACCACAAATGCAATACAGTACGGTCCCAAAATAAGAGTGTTCGAATTAAGGGGACGCTCCCTCAATTAAGCGAGCACCAAAATATTAAATTTAAAATACCGAATTGAGCGAATTTGTGTCAAGTTATGCAAATGCCGGATCAGAGGCAAGGAAATTTGAGGAGAAACCGAGATAAGCGAGGTTCGCTCCAACTGCGCGAATCCGCGATGATGCAGTTTAGCTGACCTTGCTCTGCCTTCGGGGTCTGTCTCGGAGCTCCCACCTTTTACATAACACACCCAATCATCGTAGGATTAAGGTCAGTACCGTACACAGTCAAGCTATTGTTATACAGTAATTTTATTACCATTTTCTACTGTTGTATTATCATTTGTTAGGTATAGATGAGATGGGTTGGGTTAGATAGGGATAGGGATCTGCCGTGTTTGAAAGGGATCTGCCGTGTGTGGGCAAGTCGGCTCTGCAGACTCCCGTTTTCCTATGTTCTTATAAGTCTTGTGGCCTACATGGTAAAGTCTTGGTCGGCCCAATCACCAAAATCCGTTTTCCCCATTGCCCGCATTGTTCGAATTAAGCGAATTCCAATTAAGTGACAGTGTTCGTACACAAAATTCTCGCTTATTTCGGGACCCGACTGTACCTGTATTGATATTTTGCCAAGACTGCATAGTCCCGCCAGTTTAGTGCAGCATGATAAGTTAAGTCACTCACGAGAACACAATAATCATTGGTTGAGCTATATAAAGCTTGGAGGAGGCGATACCACAGTGGATAATATGGTGGACTGAGGACCAAATGGACCTCAGTTCCAGTCTTTGCCAAACGTCACAGGTTTTTCTGAGGTAATTTTATAATTCCTGCGGTTCTACAAATAATTTTGAGTGCACCAACACTTTAAGAATATACCCCCCCCCCTGTGACATCACCATCTCATAGCAAAGACGATGCCCGATCCTATTCAAAGGTATTGTGAACGATGATATAGTTGTTCTCTCCAAATTATGTGATAATCATGTGATATGTATAAATAAGGTGTCATCATCTAGTGAGGGAAGCAACATACAGCTCCAAACTCCTCGTCACCATCAAGTGAGACAAATATGAAGCACACTACACCTCCAAGTATCACTTGATAATCTCGGGGTCTCACACAAGTTACATACCGTACTACTGAAAAACCTACAGTCCCGAGGTTGAGACATACTGTACAGTAGAAAAAAAAGAAAAAGAAACATCACTCCACATCTTTCATCGCCACTCACACTGAGCAAAGCCATATGCTACTTATATACTATTGCAGCTACACAATTATCTGTACATCTCTACATGCCCCACACTACTACAGCACTTATATTTGTACTCTTCACTCATATGCTATCTATACAAAATTTATTTATCAGGCTAAATGGCAAATCCTTACAATTGGCTACTTAGCTCGTATATGCCTTGTGCTCCCTTGTCCAATATATTGTTTTTTAAACAGAGTGACTTTATAAACATCTTGTATGATGTTAAAGTTAAGCATTACAATTCATAAATATTATTGGAATTGACAAAATGGCCAAAACTAAATATCTTCCTGTAAATTTTCCAACATTTCTCCTCTTATTCATTTCATTCTTAAAACCAAATTGTCTCGGTTTGAGACCCTGTTTGGAATTAATCTTTTATAAGAATTTTTCCAACTAAATTAATCTATATTTAGTCTAGTTTTCAATCTAAGAAAATATGCTGGAAATTGGAGCTTAAAAATTTATGATAAAAGTTCTCATGTGATACCCCCTTACCGGGAAAATCTAACCGAGACAAATCTTAACCTAACTGTAGAGTACAGTAGTATATTATTAATGCTATAGTAGCTAGTGATCATGGAATTCTAGACAATCAAGATGGATATTTAATTAGCTGTTAAATATTAACGCTATATATGTGGTTAGTGATTAAGGAGTTCTAGACTAACGCTATGAAAATTCTTAGTTCATATCAGAGTATAATACTGTATCATCTCTGAATAATCAAAACTACTGAGGACTTTCAAACACGCATCCCTACTATAATTTAGGTACAGTATTTTTAAAACTTACCGGTACTGGTACAGCGAAATTCAATAGTTTGTCAACAAACTACAAAATAAACCAAGTAATATTGAGATGAACCACTATATCTTGACAGCTCTTTACTGTTTCCAGTTACCCTTTTCACTGTTCCTATTTGGTTTTGCTCATATGATTGTGAGATTAACCCTTTCATGCACAGGACGTGATTTGCGCCCTTTCTGGGATACCGGTACTAAAAAGCCTTTGTGACCATCAGGGGTGTTTAGAAACCTTTAGTTTAGTTACTTCAACCTCCGCAGTTGTCTTTGAGTGAGCTGTGGGCAGAAACTAATTTTGGAGATGAAATTTTGAGATTGAGAGAACTCTACAGTATTTCTGAATGCTAAACGGCAACCCCCAAGTCCAAAGGATAACGAGAGCGTAATGTCTTTCCTCCACAAATGACACAACTTTTCATGAAGGTTGTTGCATTACTTTTGAATTTGTGTGTACCTATCTCACTAACTGCAAAACTTTCTATCTATTGCCAGACGCCATGATCCCCGAAGCAAAGACCACGAATGAAGCACCTCCATGCACCTGTCCCCAGTCAGTCGATGCCCCTCCTCCCATCCAAAACCACATTAACGCATATACTTCTTAACTCCATCCTTCCACCCCTCTCTCGGTCTACCTCTCCCTCTCTGTCCTCCCACTTCACTCTTGTACACTCTCTTAGTCATTCTCTCGCTTCCCATGCGTTCCACATGGCCAAACCATCTCAAGGTGTTCCTTATTACACTTTTCAACACGTCTACATCCACACCACAACGCTCTCATACTTTCTCATTCGTTTGTCTATCCCTCTATATAACTCCACACGCACTTCTCAAAAAACTAATTACCACCCCTCTCACTCTTGGCTTGTGTGTCTCCAACAACGTCCATGCTTCACTCCCGTACGTCAATCTCGGGATTACCACAATATATATTTTTTTGTACATTAGTTTAACCAGACCACCGAGTCACAATAAGAGACTCTCATAGGGCTGGCCTACCACACTATCATGCAAGGATTTCTTTACTTCCATGCTGACATCCCTATTTCTCGTTACTGCTTTCAGTGTTCCCTCTCCCGCACTTCTTCCTCCATAATCCCAACTTTACTCAACACACTGCCCAAATACTTAAATAAGCCGACATTCTCCATAACCTGACTGTACAACCTCACCTCACACTCTGTGACTGCACCCCTTTCAAAGACCATAACCTTATTCTTCCCCGAATTTACCTTCAGATTCCGTTTTTCACACACTGTTCCAAACATATTTACCAGACCCCTGCAAATCCCACTCACTTTCACTCATCAGAACTGTATCGTCAGCAAACAGCAGTACAGGCAATTTCCACTTATTTCCTTCCGTTATTAGTGGTACACCAACATCCACTGCTCTTCCTTGTATTTCTTTCAGGACTCCATCCATATTTATAATAAACAACCATGTGGACATCACACACCCTTGCTTTAACCTAACATTCAGATAAAAAAAACTTGCTCTGTTCAATTTCCACACGTACTGCCACCTTTGCACCCTCATACATGCTCTTCACAGCAACTTGTCAGCTACTCTGTATATTCTCAATACTGTATTTTCCACAGACCTTCACCATCAACTCTGTGGTAGACCTTCTCCAAGTCCATAAGGGCAGCATACAACTTTTGTCCCTTCTCCAGATTTTTCCCCACAACACATTTCAAGGCAAAAATCTGGTCTACACACCCTCTTCCCTTCCTAGACCCGCCCTGCTCCTCACCTACCTATTTCTCTGTTCTCGCTCCAAATCTCTCGATCACTACCCTTTTACATACATACATACATACATACATACATCAAATTTTAAGACTGAGTGCTCCACACATATGTGCAGTTTCAGTCTCTTGTCCTAATGGCGGCATTCCAGGCAACCCTGTTAAGGGCTGCTTCACTTGTCAACTTGTCACTTGTTTTGCAAAACACTGATATTTATCTATCACAAATTAATCACACTACCAGCTATTGTAAGTCAAATGTCTGTCAAACCCCCCAATCTCTCTCCCTACTGCAGTGTTTTAGGACTACTGACACTGCTTCTTCTCCCTTGAAAAAAAACTGTCCTTATCCATTAAAGCCATAATAACTGCTTCTTCTCCCTTGACAAAACTGTCACTTATCCATTAAAGCCATAATAACTGCTGCTTCTCCCTTGACAAAACTGTCACTTATCCATTAAAGCCATAATAACTGCTGCTTCTCCCTTGACAAAACTGTCACTTATCCATTAAAGCCATAATAACTGCTTCTTCTCCCTTGACAAAACTGTCACTTATCCATTAAAGCCATAATAACTGCTTCTTCTCCCTTGACAAAACTGTCTCTTATCCATTAAAGCCATAATAACTGCTGCTTCTCCCTTGACAAAACTGTCACTTATCCATTAAAGCCATCATATTATATAAGTAACATTCAAAAGTTTATAATAATAACGCACTGCAGATCCATGGGACACCCATCTACCTTCTTCCTCCCATACATACTGCATACAGGCTCGAAGTCATAACACACCTCCATAACTTTATATATTTTTTTTGTTTAGTTTTTTTTTTTTTGCTATATGATTTATCTTCTTTACATAAACAGTTTTCAAATTCAAGCTTTGTCCCAGTGTGCTATGAAGTAAATTTAAAGAAAAAGTACCTCTTAGGCTCTTTATTTTTGTTCCGAGTGAAGTTAAAGCCAGATCTATTATAAGCTTGAATGTCTGAAATTTCATTTTAGTAAGCGTTGTTTCCACATAGCGATTTAGATAATTTAATTTGACTTTATATTGTCCTTGTCCCAATTTTGGTTTGTTTAGTTTGCAAGTTTTACATTTTAATACTGTAAACCTCCTGCCCTCCTTACTACCCACGACCAACCAACCGGGGGTGCTGTTCTCGTTGGTGCTACTACTGTCTCAAATTTGCTCTCTTTAAGATCAGTATTAATTAAATACGTCATAATTTTTATAGAGTTGCTCAGGCATTCAAGTTTCAACAGCCTTGGATTATACCTGTACTTCACTCATAACAAAGGTAACCTAATAGCTAATGACCATACATTTGGATTACACCTACTAATCTTTAATTTTATTAATCTCACCACAACACCTAACACCCCCAATGAAATTAATTAAAGTATATATGATCCACCGGGATTCGAACCCGGGTTATCACACACAGATTTTTGCCACCTTAACCATTACACCACCAGGACCAGGACTAAGGTGAAAATGATGGTGATGAGACATGAAATTCAACCTTGATTGTACATACATGATCTAACATTCTTGGTGATGAGACATGAAATTCAACCTTGATTGTACATACATGATCTAACATTCTAAGCTACAAACAATCTACGTAACTTTAAGAAAGATGAATTACAGTTACATTATCTTTATGACCATCTATAACCCTATCTTGATGCACAAAACCTGTAAGATGCAATATAACCGAGACTTGTTTACTTTATGCTACAACTTTACAAGGGCTTTGGTTCCCAGAACACTTAACCAGTAGACCTTTTCAATTAGTGCTAAATCAACCAGTACCAACCAAAGCAGCATAAAAACAAAGTACTAACCAAGATAGACTTAACCTAACCGTATTGGTAGAGTTGGCACTAGTTGAGAGCTACTGGTTGAGCTGTCTGGTCACCAAGGGCTTTATATAGCTAGTAATATTAAACCAGTAACACACTTTAATAATAAATAGTGTGATAAAGTCAATTAACCCGATACTCAAAATTCAAACCCCGGTGTTGGTTGAGCGGAGTAAAGGTGCCGTTGACCTCAAATGTTATGTTACACTGTCAGCAATTTATTAGTTGACCAAATATTAGCTACCAATGTCACAGATAGATATTTGGAACAATTCAGAAGGAGAGGTAGTGTGAGTGAAGAACATTAATATTAGTAAAGTATGTTCAAATCTACAGATGATAAAAGCAGATATGGAGATAGGACAACATAAACTTTGCTTTGTCAATCTAAAAAATCTGGGAATTAGGAATACCCATTACCTGTACAATACTTTAATAAGTAAAATTGGATAGATTAACAATTGTAACCGAGATAGGACAACACGAACGTTGCTCAATTCTTGTAAACTACAAGGTACGGTAAATACAGTGCCAAGAATTTGTTAATCATATTAATTTTATGGTAGCCAGTATATCCCTTTCAAAAAAATTTGTTCCCGTAATTCTGAGAGGAGCAGGCACGTTGTTAAAAAAGCTTTACCAAGTGATCACTCAGACTAATTATTCTTTGGCTGTAGTGAAGATTAAAACCTATGATCATAGAGAGAGACTACCGACTGAGATACCCAGCCAGCTCAGGTGAGACACTAGTCAAAACCAATATTAAGACTACACCCATTTGATCTACATCAAACCCAACTGGGATAATTCAGTACTGTACTAAAACTATCCCAAATGCTTCAAAGTTTGGCTTTAAAGGTTCGAGAATTGAAATGGGTCCATATGTGCAGTAGACTTAATATGGCTTATGATTTTACATACCATATCACACACTATTTACTGATAAGAACATTTCAAATATCTTGTACAGTGTGCAGTGTATGTAACATTAGACAGACTAAATATCAGAATTTACATATTTACTAGAACTACATCATCCTTTGTGTTCCTAGTTCAAAATACTATCCACACATCTTGTCAATATATTGACAACTGCAACATCACTTTTTGGCCCAACCATACACTTGACTTTAGCAGACAGTAGCATAGGTTAACATGAGGTTAGACAAGGTGAGGTCAGAAGATCTGGAGAACTACACTACTTCAGTACACTCAAGAGCAAAAGTTCCTGTCTATCTTTGTATTCAGTCAAGTCAAGTCCAAGGATAATAATAATAATAAGCATGTTACTTATTTCTCACAAGCGCCAATTTTTCCGCAGAATTCACTGGCGCTCGAAAACTGAAAGCATGAATGCCTGCATGCCTTTTGGCCCATCTTTCCACCCTCATTGTTTATCTGCAGGTGTTTGTGCATTCAAGCTTCCAATACTTTTAATTTCAACTTCACTCGAAGCAAAGACGGAAGGGAACTTTTGTTGTTAATTGTACATAGGATTGGGACAAGTTGGGTTAGGTAGGGCCCAACGCTCCAGTACGTAACCGTTACAACTATATATCTTTTGGCAACATGTTCTATATTATCCCTTTCAAACTGATGACGATATTTTATTAGTCAAGCTACCGGTACTGCCAAACACTTTAATTCAACTCAGGATGAACCTCTTGTAGTTAAAGGGATTAATCGAGAGCTTTTAGCTCACAGACTCCTTCCTTAGCTGAACAAAAATTGCCTGTTGGTAGCTAGAAAACCGATCCAAAGTCGTCACCAGAGGGAAAGATTCATATTTGTCTTTGCTACCATATGGTAGGTCTTTTGGGAGAAGACAGGATCAAACATAAACAATAGGACCAGGGAACACCTGACAAATAAGAAGTGGTAGGTGAAGACAAAACAAGTAAACAGAGAGGGAAGAATAAGAGAAAACAAGAAAGGAAATTAATCATGAGGGAAAAAGCTACATCATCATCAGTAAAACACGATAACAACAGAGGGAGATATAAATTGTTGGGAGTTATATCTAAAGAAGAATTTGAGACTTGAAAGATTGTGACAGATGTTGATAGGAGAAAAAAGCTAGTACACCAAAGGAGAAAACATGAGCTGTACAAGAGGCAATAAGATTAACAGGTGGTTTGACATGATGTTCTATGTGGGAGAGAATGGGATGGAGGTAATAGTGAAAGATGTTAAGCAAGATGAAAGTAATGACAACATCCTTCACAAATGGAACTCGGTGGATGATAGAGTTTGAGGTTAGTTATAAGACAAGGTAAGGTTTAATAACCAACTTGCAATAATGAGGGGTTCTTCTGAGTTAGCTATACGATTCAAGTAAAGTACAATTAATTACTCTGACTTGTGATAGATAGGGTTCTAAGTTAGCTGTAAGATCAGGTGAAAGTGTGGTAGGAATTACATGAAGGAAGGTATATTAGGTGTGGAAAAGGTAGATCAATCCTTACAACAATGGTATTTGTTGGAAGGTTTGGATGATGAGACAGATGTGGAGGAAACAAGTCAGGTATGGAGGAGGAAGAGAGGAATTGGCAGGAACAAGAAGGGAGGAAGGCAGAGCGGGTGTGTGGAATATAGGCGGATGTGGAAGGCATAACAGTTGTGGAATAGGAAGACACCTCCCTCAAGTTGACAAAGTAGAAGGTATGTAAGAGGTTGTGGTCATGGAGGAAATAAATGGGAGGTAAAATAGGTATGCAAAAGGAAAACAGACATGCCTCAAAGGTGTGGATGATGACATAAATGCAGAGGAAACAAATGACAATGTGAGTGTGGAGGAAATTAATGGGAAGAAAAATAGATGTGTCAAAGCAAGGTAGAGTAGGTATGGAGAAGAAAGGTAGTGTAGGTGTGGAGGAGGTAGAAGTAGAGCCACACCCCTCAGGTAGACTCAGCTGGTGGTGTGGAGGTTGAACCGGGGGTGGAGGGGGAGGGGCGCTGTACAATGTCTTGCTCCAAGGTGAAGCTGTAGTAATACTGGAATAACAAATAAAATATATATTTTTTTAATAAATCTAAATAAATAAATAAATTAAATGTATACATCTTCATAACATATTCACATACAATATTATATAAATCACATCACATACATAAATTAGATACCTTGCTTCCAGAGGAAGTACCGGTACCCCAAAAAGGGATGGCCATGGCAGAAACTGCCTCCAGGCTCACAGAAATGCCACCTACACCAAATGGATTAAGACCACTAGCACTGAAGGACCAGACCCAGAGCATCCCCTCACCCGGATGGCAGTTCCACCACTGTTTTGCTATCTTACAGTATACGTTCTGGAAGAGGCCCTTCTAGGCCAGTGCACCCAGCTCTTGACCCACACTAAGAGTGGTGGTTGTGGCAGTGCGAATCAATACAATTTGATCATACTTTGGTTTTGCTTTATAATTGTATATAGATCTTGTCTACTCCAAGCCTTGCTTAAATTACGTTCAAACATTTGTAAAGATTCTGACTCAATCACATACTGGGGCAGTACATTTCAATCATTTACCACTCTAAACAAATGTTTCCTCTTTTTCAAGCCTTGACCTTTTCTTGAAAATTTTCTTGGAGTGACCCCTCGTCCTAGTCTTCTCAAATCACAAAAACATTGCAGCGTTACTACAGACATCAGCAACATTTGCCTTTGGCAACACTGAATATATCTCGCAAGATCCACAGGCTTTAATGGGCTAATAATTCCAAGATATTTCCAGGGCATACCTGTACGGCAACTGCAACGAAAGGGTTGATATCTTACAATTACATATGTAAATTTTTCTTATTGTACAGTACAGTATTTTTGAGACTATATCGTTGTAGTAATATGTAAAGATATTGCATACCTATAATTGTTGGCTTAGTACCCGGTTCATAGCAATATTATATGTTTAACTACCTATCTATCTATTAAAATGTAAAACTTGCAAACTAAACAAACCAAAATTGGGACAAGGACAATATAAAGTCAAATTAAATTATCAAAATCGCTATGTGGAAACAACGCTTACTAAAATGAAAATTATTAAATAAAAGAACACAATCCACCACATAGGGTGTACATTACTACATGAGCAAGTTAATCTGTTTCCCAAGCAAACTAATCGCACATATAACAACGCACTATCGTCACGTTAAAGGAAGTAGTCAAGTTTGGGAAGTACGCCTTACTCCCCTTTATGAGGTTACAGGATTGGCCACTCAACTTAGGGTCCGTCCGACTCCGAGGCCCTCTATGTATCTTTGCACTATTTTTCAGCAGTGGTGGGTGGCTAATTCATCTACAGCATATATAAGTACCATACAGTTAGGAAATGGTGAGTTGAGTGAATGGTTTGAGGTAAAGGTAGGTTTGCGACAGGGTTGTGTAATGTCACCATGGCTGTTTAATATGTTTATGGATGGTGTGGTGAGGGAGGTGAAAATGAGAACTATGGGAAGAGGATTGGGTTTAGTAGGAAAGAATGAGATTGGGAGTTGAATCAGTTACTGTTCGCTGATGACACAGCGTTGGTGGCGGATTCTGAGGAGAAACTGCAGCGGGTAGTCAAAGAGTTTGGTGTGGTGGGAGGAGGAAACCGAAGGTGAACGTTAATAAAAGTAAAGTAATGGTGTGTAATAGGGGTGATCATAGGGTGAATCTAGATGTGAGGCTGGATGGGGAAATATTGGAACAAGTAGAGGCATGCTATGCTTACAGGTACCTACCCGATAGCACTATTGTTAGTGAGTGCTGTATGTTTTTTGTAATATTATAGATATCTTATCAATATTTGTATTTTGTACTATTGTTAATGTCTTGTCAAGTTGCAAATTTAATTTTAATAGAACATTTTGACACTAATTGTAGTTTCTTTATTCATGCAGAGTTTAGTCAAAATTTGCCAGAACGTCCCGGACTTCCCAAATTGACTAATTCCTTGAACGTGACGATAGTGTGTTGTTATGTGTGCGGTTAGTTTGCTTGGGAAACAGACTAACTTGCTCATGTAGTAATGTACACCCTATGTGGAGGATTGTGTTCTTTTATTCCTTAAATTTTATTTTAGTAAGCGTTGTTTCCACATAGCGATTTTGATAAGTTGTTTTGACTTTATATTGTCTTTGTCCCGGTTTTGGTTTGCGAGTTTTACATTTAAAAAAATATATAGGAGGAACAATAAGCAGGAGTGGAGGTATGGAAATGGAGGTCAAACAGAGAGTGTGTGAAGGAAGGAAGGTTTTCGGAGTATGTGGAAGACGAGAAATCTCGGAATGAAAGTAAAAAGTGCAATATATCAATGAATTGTTGTGCCAACAGTGATGTATGGGGCCGAGACATGGGCTCTGAAGGAAAAGGAGAGAAGAAAGCTGGATGTGAAGGAGATGAGCTGCTTGAGAAGTATGTGTGGAGTTACTCGTAGAGACAGATTGAGGAATGAAGAGATACGTAGGAGAGTGGGGCAGCAGGAGCATTTGTCGGCCAGAGCGGACAGATGGGTGCTGAGCTGGTATGGTCATGTTGAACGAATGGAAGATGAAAGGCTTACAAAGAGAATATGTGAGTCAGATATAAGGGGAGATAGAAGGGCAGGAAGACCCCCATTGAGATGGAGAGACTGTGTAAGACAAGCTTTGGATGATAGAGGAATGACTATAGATCAGGCAAAGGAAGTGGTAATAAACAGGAATGAATGGAGAATGCTTGTGAATAAATGAGTGAACACGTGGTCATTTGGGGGAAGGGGTTGGGCACAAGTTGGACTAGTTAATAGTCCATCAGGCGCCTGGCCCGGGGAGACGATTATTATGAAGGATGCACCTGGAAGTGTGGTGGGCGGGCTTGTGGCTTTGGCTCCGCTGCATGTCTACCTGCCGAGATCGGAACCTCTCCGAGTGATCAGGGGCCGGGGGAGTGCTGGAGGGACCTTGGTGACCCTGGTCTCTGGGTCTTCTCCTGGGTGACCTAGATGTGTGTGAATTTGTGTTTTGTCTGTGTGTGTTCGTTGTCTTATGTTGTGTTTTCCCTGTTCTTGCTGTCTTGAGTCGGTCCCGGTTTCCCCCCCCCCCCAACACAAGGGAAAAAGAACAGAAAAAAAAAATAGGAAAAGTGGGTATTGGGCCTGAGTAAATAGATAGATAGATAGATATCTTCCAGTATTACTAAATACTTAAACTATCTGACTCTCACCTCATCCTCCACCTGTTGTCGACTCTTCTTGCTGAATGTTGGGATGTTTGAAGATCCACCTTCACCTTTGTTGACGTACTTCTTGTTGAGTATGAACGGGACTGCAAACAGTGCTGTGGAGAGAGAGAGAGAGAGAGAGAGAGAGAGAGAGAGAGAGAGAGAGAGAGAGAGAGAGAGAGAGAGAGAGAGAGAGAGAGAGAGAGAGAGAGAGAGAGAGAGAGAGAGAGAGAGAGAGAGAGAGAGAGAGAGAGAGAGAGAGAGAGAGAGAGAGAGAGAGAGAGAGAGAGAGAGAGAGAGAGAGAGAGAGAGAGAGAGAGAGAGGGAGAGGGAGAGGGAGAGAGAGAGAGGGAGAGGGAGAGGGAGAGAGAGGGAGAGGGAGAGGGAGAGAGAGAGAGAGAGAGAGAGAGAGAGAGAGAGAGAGAGAGAGAGAGAGAGAGAGAGAGAGAGAGAGAGAGAGAGAGAGAGAGAGAGCGAGAGAGAGAGAGAGAGAGAGAGAGAGAGAGAGCGAGAGAGGGAGAGGGAGAGGGCGAGAGCGAGAGCGAGAGAGAGAGAGCAGAAGATGAAGAGGGTAGAAGGAAATAGAAATTAGTAGGAACATTATAAGTACGAGAGAAAGAGGACAAACGGAGGGAAAAATATGTTAAAGCATTATATACATGGCAGAAACACACAAAATAAGCAATTTCAATAATAAAATACCTCACAAGCACCACCTGGGGATTGAATCCTTGATCACATAACAATAATAAATTAATACAAATGTAAAACTTTCAAAACAAATCAATATAGGAACTGCACAATAGTAAGTCAAAATAACTGATCAAAATCACTACATGGAAATAATGCATTGAAGATTTAGCAAAACAATATTATGATGCGCATAGGTTTTGTGTTGCATTGATTTAAGTGATTTGTGTTTTGTTTTTTTCGAGCGCCAGTGAATTCTGCGGAAAATTGGCGCTTGTGAGAAATAAGTAAAATGCTTATTATTATTAATATTATGAAATAAAGAAAACATAAAACCACCACATAGAAAGGCGTATGGGGTCTTCCAGCTTAGCCTATAGGCTATATATGATCAAGCGGTGGAAATGAGTTACTTAAAGGTGGGGGTGCATGGGTTGAGATAAACATGAAATGATAATCGCCAAGCTGTACATAATTATCTTGCTAAATGCAATGATGAGGCAGTTTTTACCACCATACACCCCCAGCTGAATAGCTGGGCTAGGGTGGGTGCCCTGATGAATCAGGGACTTCAGTGAATAGTAGCCACAGATTGCTAGACTGCACCATTCACCAACAGCACTGACATCTGCCAATAGCTCACTGGCTGGCCCGAGGCTCGAACCGTCAACCTAACGGTCAGCAGGCGAGAGCTCTACCAACCGAGCTACGGCCTGTGGCCGAAATAATTATTAACAATGGTATAAAGGATTTTGTGGATCGTCTATACTGGACCTGTGACATCACAAGAGTGTAAGTCCACCATCCAGTCTAGGATAAGGATACTTCTGTGACGTCACTATGACGTCACAGGCCCGGTATAGACGATCCACAAAATCCTTTATACCATTGTTAATAATTATTTCAGTGACATTGCATTTTACAAGATAATTATATGCAGGTTGGCGATTATTTTTCCATGTTTACCTCAACCCATGCACCCCCACCTTTAAGAAGTGCGTGCGGAGTTACATGTGAGCATAGCATGGAGACATGACCCCTACCAACTGTTATTCTATAAATAACTTACATTTATAGTACAAATAAAATAACAAAATTACAAAGGCAAGCAATTGATACTATCCAAAGTGAACAGCTATATTAAAATAAAGTAGAACAATAGCAAAATATAAAGTAATAACATGTATGAATAAAGAGTACCCTTTTAATAAGAACTATAAATAATATTAAAATATTAATGATATAAAATATAATTAGATAAACAATCAATAAGTATAGACAACAGTAAACAGAGGTTATATGAGAAACATCAAGTTGAAAATGCTTGATTAATATTATTCATTAACATGTAAAATTTGCAAAACAAACAAACCACAACAGGAACCACAAAATATAAAGACAAAAGAACTTATTAAAATCACTACCGGTATGTGGAAATAAAACATCAAATATTTAGCAAAATATTATGAACTGCTACCCTACAAATAACCTACATTTATAGTTCAAAATAAATAAGGAAATCATAAAGGCAAGCAATTGATATTATCAAAAGTGAATAGATAAAACAAAATATAGTACAACAATTGCAAAATATGAAGAAGTAATTAAAATGTAAAACTTGCAAACTAAACAAACCAAAATTGGGACAAGGACAATATAAAGTCAAATTAAATTATCAAAATTGCTATGTGGAAACAACGCTTACTAAAATGAAAATTATTAAATAAAAGAACACAATCCACATATCAGATATAAATAAAGAGTACAACCTGGGCGAAGTAGCGCACAAAAGAATATAAACTTGAAGAAAAGAAATCATAAAAGAAAATGGATAAAACACAACAAAACAGATACTCACGCTTCCCTAATTTCATAAATTTGGTTCAGTAAGATTATATTAGTATTCGTTAGGTAAGGCTAAAGATAAACAGTATGTGAATAAATAAACTTTGAATATAGGCACGTTACCTGACTGGTTTGCCCCGTAGACAGCATTGTCGGGTATGTGTGATGGTGAGGGTCCGGGGCGTTGGTGTAGGCGTGGTGGTAAGGGGGGCGGAGGTCCCTGGGGCAAACGGCCGGACCCGGGCGGGGCCACTGGTGCCACCGGGGCGGGTCTGGCCGGGGTCAACCCAGGGTACAGTGCCCCGCCCCCGCTCACAACACCACCACCACCACTTCTGGGTTCCATTCTGACAAAAAAAATACCATTAATAAGAATAATCCAGCACTACCTGCCTAGTGGCTACATTTAACCCTCCAGCCCCGGCTATGTATTATATATATATTCCCCGAGACCCGGGGGTTTTGGCCGAAAAACGTCTACGCCTAGGCTACCGCATCTTTGTTATTTGGCTTGATTCCGCATTCCCGCTCATCCCCAAGCGTAGATGTGTTTCGTACCTGTAGAATGGCGTTAAGTAGAGCTCTCTAAGTCAACTGGTTCAGTTGTGATGATGATTTCATTGGAGATAACTTTATGGCAAAAACAGCCACTTTACACTACTTTTCGATACTTAACAATAACATACAGGCACACACGAACAAGCGACGCACTCCTTCTTGTGGCCGGAGATGCGGGGCGTCGGTCCAGCCGGCTGTTGTTTACATGCGTCGGACGTACGCCTCGCACACCAAGCTTACAGGCTTTGAGCTGATGGGTGTTTAAGAGCCCTTCCGGGTAGCTCGGGTGTGTTTTTTATGGGTGTTTAAGAGCCCTTCCGGGTGTGAAGGGTTAATTGTCAAATACCCCCCCAGGGGGACTAAGGGGGCCTTCATCTAATGGTGGAGGAAAAAAGAATACCGGTACTGTATGCCTCACGCATCCTACTGCGTGTCGTACAAGGCGACTAATAAGGGGGATGGCGATGGAATTGTGGACCAACAGCCATTACTATGCAATAGTCTTAATCTTAGCACTGCCAAGGCTGGTGGGGTGCAGATAATTGAACATCCTTCAATTAAACATAGACGGCATAAAAACTAAAAAACAAGAACTCACATACTTCATCAAACAACACAAAATACACATTGCCATCTTACAAGAAACAAAACTACACAGAACACAAAAAACACCCACATTTCATAACTAAACCACTATTAGATAAGACCGGGCTGTCAGCGGCGGCGGTAGACTCATCACCCTGGTACACACATCAATAAACTTCACTGATACCAGTACACATACAAAATCCCTCCTTTCCCCTCACACCACCACTACAGAAATACAATCTATCAAAATGCGCACTGGCAACAAATCACACATAACCATCATAAATACATACATCCGTACCTCACCGTACCAAATCACTACACCCCACAAATACAACATATTTCAAACATCCCAAACATCATCCTGGGTGGTGACTTCAACGCCAAGGAGTCGGCCTGGCATGTCAACAATCCCAACACAGACAGAGGGCTGGTGATCAAGAACCAAACAGATAACCTTTTCACCCCAAATAACATCTATCAACATACCCATATCTCCCAACAAGCCTTCTACCACCCCTTATCACCAGATATCACCTTTTGTTCCCCCAACCTCGCCCCCACGACATCCTGGAGGATGGTCAAAGCCATAAGTTCTGACCATCTCCCGATCATCATCACCACCAAAACCAGAATCCCCACAGCTGGCCACAGATACACATACAGTCCATCCTCCAAATTTGCGAGATTATGGGCGACGTGCGACCTCGCAAATTTCAATTTCGCATATTATAAACAACGTAGCTTAATTATGGGAATAATTTCTTATGGGTGGCACCCGCCGAATTTCCTTATTAGTTAGTACATTTATATCGGTTGTGAGACACATTTATACATACAGTCATTATGGCAGGGATTGCTGTTGGAGAAGTGGAGTGATGTGGAGAGCTGGAGCGGTGGAGGGTTGACCTTGACTTTGAGCAGGGGAGGCGGCGAGGGGTGTATCCTCATCGCTATTGCTCACAATTTCAGCAATTTATTTCATTTCTTGTTTGTCAGTTTCCTTTCTCATCTTGTCATGGACGAATTTATAGTACAACAACTTGGCATTTGCTATAACTTCTTGATCAAGTGGCTGAATTTTGGAGGTTGTATTTGGTGGTAAAAATACAACTTCAACTCCAGGGTCATCAAGATGGCCATAAACCAAACGCTCTCCAAGGTGCGCCTGGTTATTTCCCGCGAAATAACCGTTATTTACATGAATCCAAACGTTATTTTAGAAAGTGGGTAACTATTCTGACTTGCCGTTATTGCCGAAAATTTTATTTTAGAACTCGTTATTGGCGGAGCGTTTCTTGGTTTAAGCCTAATTGGCTTGACGTTTGGGTTCCGAGGCGAGTCGAGGCACCCCTACTGGGCCTCACCGCCTCTGTCCCCCACCCCGCTCGTCCTCTTCAGCCAACACAGCCGCAAATATGGGGGACGCAAATTTAGAGGAAATTACGGATTTCCCTTATAATTCTACGGGCTGGTTCGCACATGTGGAATCGACCTCGCAAATATTTTTTTCAATTTTGACCCCCCCTCGCAAATGTGGAGGATCGCACATTTCAAACTCGCAAATTTGGAGGATGGACTGTACACTAATTATAAAAGAGCCAACTGGGAAGCTTTCACAACTGAAATGTAGCAACAGCTCGAAACTCTAAACAGTACACCTATCACAAACGTGCACGATGCCGTACACTCTTTCCTTGTCCCAATTTTGGTTTGTTTAGTTTGCAAGTTTTACATTTTAATACAATTATTCAAAATGCAGAAAAAAAAACCACATCCCTAGAGGTAACAGAGAGCAATACAATCCCAATTTTACACCAGAAATTAAAGACCTTATCAGACAACATGACACACTAAAACACTCCCCAACG
Source organism: Paralithodes platypus (assembly GCA_032716605.1). Taxonomy (NCBI): domain Eukaryota; kingdom Metazoa; phylum Arthropoda; class Malacostraca; order Decapoda; family Lithodidae; genus Paralithodes; species Paralithodes platypus. The sequence goes on from CM064540.1 coordinate 1,294,134, forward strand.
CCCCACACACAGGACACTGCACAACAAATACAAGCACTAAACACTCAAATTAACAACAAAATAGTAGAACTACAAACACTAAACTGGAATACTTACCTCCAAACACTTGAACACAAAACAAAAACCAGCAAACTCTACAAAACACTAAATGGCATAACACTCTCCACCAGCAACATAACACAATCACATACTGCCATCACAACAACAGATACCATACCTTCAAACAAACAATTAGCAAACATTCTCATCAATCATTTTTCACAAGTCAGCCATCTTAACCCCCACCGTGACAATCGATGAGTCATCCGACGAAAGCGACAATTCCTAACAGACCTGGACTATGCACCCTTCATTAACAGTCAGACAAAGCATATCATCAACAACCTCAAACACTCATCCACCTGTGGTCCAGACAAAATAAGTAACATACACCTTAAACTCCTGGGACCACAAGGCGTTCAAGCACTCACCAACATATCAAACTACAGCTATACACACAACATAATACCCAACATCTGGAAGCATGGTGTCATCATCACAATCCCCAAACCAAACAAAGACCCCACGCTACCCTCCTCACACCGCTTCATCACTCTCCTTTGCACCCCCTAAAAAATTACTGAATGCCTCATATTACAACTAAACAGCACTAGAGAGAAACACCACAGCTCAAATAGTACACCATTTCATTGAGTAGATCTCAACCAGTGATGATGCAGTTTCTAACACCGTGCACTCCCTTGATTGACAGGGCTAGGGCGTGCCCTTGTTACATTTGCCAAAAATCACTAGACAGAGCTGACCAAACTCTTGACATGTACCAATAGCACGAACAATAGCAATACCTGTACCAATAGCTCGAACTGCTGACCCTTCGATCAGCAGCCAGACGCGCTACCGACCATGCCACGGCCCGTGATAATGTAAAATCATATCACAACTGAGAGTATACATGAATCCAATAGCATGCATGGAACTGATAGTACACTCAAAGACATAAATGCTGGCCTAATATGAACCCTCGAATAGCGAAACAAACCTCCAAAATAAAAAATTTAGGTAACCAGTAATGAGACAATTTGATTCAGTTTAAGAGCACTTTGAAAACTTAAGGCTAAGATTTACATAGACAACTAATCTCTCACCCATAAGGAAGTGGTGAAGAGTGTATGGATGATCTCTGGAAAGGTTGTGATGCTGCCTGTGGTGCCGGTGTGGGTGCTGGTCCAGGTTTAACACACACACACATACCGTTCATCTCACCCACCAAAGAGAACCCTTCTGGTGCCACCTTGGATCGACTCAGGATGATGATGTCAGTGATAGTCTGGGTCGCCATTTTCTGTGGGACCTGCTTGAAGCATAACTGACGTTTCTTGAATGCTTTTTGACCTGCAGATGATAAGCAAGGACATAAGAAAAGTGTAGGCTAGGCAGTATAGGCACCCTTCACTTTCAGTATTCTCATTGTAATTTCTTTAATTATTACATTGTTCATTAAGTAAGAACAACATTAACTTAAGTTGCTATATTTCTATTGCTATGGTATATCCAGTGGGTCGAGAGTCCCAGTCGGGCGCTATGGCTAAGTGTTCTACCGTACAGCCCAGGTACCCATCTACCTAACTGTGACATACCATAGGTACAGCGTCACCAGACATAAGAGAGTAAAGTACAGAGTAGAGTGAGAAGAAAGAGGAGGAAAAGAGAGTAGAGAGTAGAGAGAAAGAGAATGGAGAGAGGTTGTTGTTGTTCCTCCCCAGGCTGTCTGACCGAACAGCCCCAAGGTCACGAGCAAGGCCAAGGGCACAACCGTATGCCTCCACAGAATCCTCCCTGCTTTACCACTAAGAATGCCCAGGTGACCAAAGCCACTCCCAGGAGAGGAGCGGAGGAGGGTGCGGAAACGCCATGGGACACCAAAGCCCCACCCAAGGCACTGTGCCTCTTAACAATTATAAAGGGAAAGTTCAGGGGCAAAGGAAAAATGTGACACTTTGGCTCCGGTTGGCAGTAGAGAGGTCCATCTACGGAAGAGATGCCGCCACTTGAGATCTAGACAATATATAAGTAAAAGCAACAGTCAGAGTAAGCTATGGGTATGGCAGAGAACGCTCAACTCTCACTCTGATAGACAAGCCCATCACAGAGAGAGGTGATCAATAATAGCCTGAAAAACAAAAAGATATGGTACCCTAAACTTACTAGTATCAACAGTCTGCTCCACTATGGTATATCCGGTGGGTCTAGAGTCCCGATCGGGCACTATGGCCAGCTGTTCCACCACATAACCCAGGTAACCCTCCACCTTACTGTGACAGAGGTAACGGGTCACGCGACGGAAGAACCCATCCTTGTACAGGTCTGCATCGATGTCCTGGTCGTGAGTTTTGGATACCTGGGGGGGAGGTAAGGATCAGTATATAACGTTCATAAGTAATCTAATTCCATATTGTACTTTCAACTTTGATGATAAATAACAAAGAAAGTCTGTAGTACACATGAGCAAAGCATTTACATTCTGGTTATGAGTCTTGGATACCTGGAGTGAGAGGGGAGGATCAGTATTTTAACGCTCATAATTTAATTCCATACTGCACTTCTAACTTTTGATATCACTACAATTACAGTGAACACTTGAAATAACTGTCTAAGGGGGGGGGGGTCTGATATAGCCGATTGTCTATTAATTAATTAAAATGTAAAACTTGCAAACTAAACAAACCAAAACTTGGACAAAGACAATATAAAAGCAAAATAACTTATCAAAATCGCTATGTGGAAACAACGCTTACTAAAATAAAATTTATGAAATAAAAGAACACAATCCACCACATAGGGTGTACATTACTACATGACTCAGCTAGACCACCACACAGATCACTACTAGCCACACTCGACATTAGTAAAGCCTTCGATGCCATCCCCCGCCACAACCTAACAAACAAAATCTACAACACAAACATGCACAACAACACAAAAAGGTGGCTGGCCAACTTCCTAGCAGGCAGATGTGCACACGTATCTTTTGCCGGTCAGTCATCCAGAATCAGAAACTTTCCAAACTGAGTCCCACAAGGATCCGTCCTATCGCCCGCACTCTTCAATCTGTACATGCACGACATAAATATTCCCAATACACCCCAAATAAACTTAGCCTCCTATGCAGACAACATAACAATCACATGCACACACCATGACCCAAACACAGCAACAGATCTCCTTCAACCCTATCTCAACACACTACATGGCTGGTGCACTACAAACAGACTTAATCTAGCCCCAGCCAAATCCACCGCAACCCTGCTCACAAGCTGGACAGAACACGAATACATCCCTCGACTCACCATAAAGAACACCCCCCTAACACATACACACTCACCCAAAATCCTAGGAGTAACATATGATACTCATATGACATTCAAACAGCACATCACAAACACGAAAAAGAAACTGACACCCAGACTTAACGCCCTCAGATCACTTGCTCACACAAAATTTGGACACAACAAAGAAACCACCACCACAGTTTATAAACAATACATAAGATCAGTGATGGAATACGCAAGCCCAGCCTGGGCTTCTAACCTAGCTGAAACACATCACAAGACCTTACAGACTATTCAAAACAAAGCCCTAAATATCATTACAGGCTGCACAGCTACTACACCCACAGATCACCTACATCAAGAAACCAAAATCCTCAAAGTCAAAGACCATCTGGACATGAGAGGCACCAAATTTCTGGCAGCAGCCTCTATGAACCAAAACCACCCACTACACTACATGGCAACGTGCCGATCTCAAATCCAAGAACTTGACAAGTGAAGCAGCCCTTAACAGGGTTGCCTGGAACGCCGTCATTAGGACAAGAGACTGAAACTGCACTTATGTGTGGAACACTCAGTCTTAAAATGTTATGTATGTAGCCTATGTATGTGTACACCCACAGACACCAAGAAATATCAAAACAACACCCAACACACAGTATCACACACAAATACTGTCCTCTCTCCCTCCCTGCCCACCCCAAACCAACTTCCAGAAGCAGATCCATACTCATATCTTTCGCCGATCCATCCACTCACTCATAGACAACACGCAGCTACAAGCACGACCTCCCGAAATCCATCCTTCTGAATCCTCCCTTCCTCGCGAGGACAGAGTCCACCTGGCCAGGCTGAGATGCGGACACCATCCAGCTCTTCTGAGCTATCAGAAGAGACTGGATGACTCCGTCGTCGACACCTGCCCAGGATGTAACACAGCACCCCATACCATCAAACACATCATAGAAGACTGCATTTCACACAACCACTTACGCCAACAACACAATCTACAATCAAAGAGAGCTCTGTGGGAAAGCCCGATCGCGGCCATGGCCTTCCTCAGGGACTCGGGACTGTTCGGCCAGGCAGCTTAGGGAACAACAACAACAACAACAACAACAACAACAACAACAACAACAACAACAACAACAACAACAACAACAACAACAACAAAAACTACATACATACATACATACATAACATTTTAAGACTGAGTGTTCCACACATAAGTGCAGTTTCAGTCTCTTGTCCTAATGGCGGCGTTCCAGGCAACCCTGTTAAGGGCTGCTTCACTTGTCAAGTTCTTGGATTTGAGATCGACGCGTATAGTCCGATCCCAGGTCTTCCTCGGTCCACCCCTTGGTGCAGCTCCCTCCACAATCACAGACCTGCATTTTTTCACCCAATTTTGTTCATCCATTCTCTCCAAATGTCCATACCATCCCAGTCTACTCGTACACATCACCTCGCTAATACTCTTTATACCTAAACGTCTCCTCAGCTCAACATTTGTTATTCTATCCTGTAGCCTGGCCCCACACATCCATCTCACCATTCTCATCTCATTACACTCCATGAGCAAGTTAATCTGTTTCCCAAGCAAACTAATCGCACACATAGCAATGCACTATCGTCACGTTCAAGGAATTAGTCAATTTGGGAAGTCCGGGACGTTCTGGTAAATTTTATTATCTCTCTACTGCCTGACACCATGATCCCCGAAAGGGTGGCCACGAATGGATTGCCCCCATGCACCTCTGTCCCTAGTCAGTCGACGCCCCTTCTCCCATCCAACACCGCTTTTACGCATATACTTCTTAACTCAATCCTTCCCCCTCTCTCTCTGTCCTTCTACGTAACTCTCAGTCACTCTCTCGCTTTGAATACGTTCCACATGGCCAAACCATCTCAAGGTGTTCCTTTTCACACTTTCCAGCCTATCTACATCCACACAACACCTCTCTCGTACTTCCGCATTCGTCTGTCTATCCCTCCATGTAATTCCCCACGCACTTCTCAAATACTGTAACTCATTTCAACCCCTCTCACTCTTAGTTTGTGTCTCTCCAACGTCAATGATTCACTCCTGTACATCAATGTCGGGATTACCACACTATCAAGCATGGACTTCTTTACTTCTATGCTGACCACCCTGGTGAATGTTCGAGTTTTACTTTCCAAAACCTTTTTACATACACTCCTATCGATAGTCAAGAACATTACAGTACTTTAAAATTACTTACACTGTCATTGTTACCAAGTATAATGATGACAAACATAAAATACACTAAACTGAAGAATTTTGTTCTAATAGGCCTACAAAACAATCATTGAGATAATTACTGACATGTATTTCAACAGCTGGTAGGATGTATGCTAGGTGGCAATGTTGCTAACGAGGACACACAGGCATCGTACTTGAGCTACCGTACCGCATGATTCGTGTTTGTCCGCTGTCATTTATATTTTGTCTCTAAAACCAAATTTCCACATCAACATGCAATAATATATATAGCATAGGCCTATACTGTACCGTATGTTGAGGGAGAACTATTTCTTATGACAAGAGAGGAAACTAGAGTAAGACTGAGGACCTTGAAATATGACTTACCAAAGTGTAGTTGGGTGGACATCCCGGCAGTTCCTCCACCACACAGATGGAGGTGATGGGGCGGTCGTCAGGGAGGGCCAACGCATTGTACAGGTCACGCATCATCCAACCACCCCTGAAACACAACACAACATTAACCATTTTTATTGGCAATTTTTCTTCATTATACTTTGATTATTATTATTATTTAATTCAGCTTAAAACTCAAAGTTGTTTACATTGTACATGTCACACATCATCCAACCACCCCTGGAACACAATACAACATTAGAGTTTTCAGTATTGGCATGCTTATTCTATTTTATCTTTTTACTGCCAGACGCCCTAATCCCTAATGGGGTGGCCACAAACAAACCTCCTCCAGGTCGCCCTGTCCCCCGACAACACTAGTCTCTCCTCCCAGCCCATCCCTCTCTCCCCCATACATATCTCCACCTCATTCTCGGTCTAGCCCTTCCTCTAACCCCCTCCACCTCACTCTTATGCTCCCTCTTTACCATTCACATGCTCTCCATTCGCTCCATGAGGCCATACCAGCTCAGTACTGTACATTACTCCCGACATTCTCCACAACCTCCACCTCAGCAGCATATCTCTCACGTACTTCCTGGTTCGTAGTCTGTCCATCCATGTGACTCCACAAGATCCTCTTAAATAACTTATTATGAATGATCTCACTCCCATCTAGTGTCCTAGCATGCTTCACTTCCATATGTAAAAGTGGGGAATAAAACACTGTCATGCAATGACCTCTTTGCTTCCATACTAACCTCTCTTTATCTATCTATCCATTGCCTGACGCCGCGATCCCCGAAGGGGTGGCCACGAACGAACCGCCACCATGCACCTTAACCCGTCCAATACCAGCGACGGCTGGAAGCCGTCAGTAGATAAGTCACTCCCCAGTCCCAGCTGGGAGCTGTCAGTAATGTACTTTCCTTGTAACTGCCTGTATCAAGCTGTGCCTGGTACCATGACCGTTTGAGCACTGCTCTCGATATGGCAACACTTCTCAGCTTATATCCAACCCTCTGAAGGCTGGGAGAGCCAGTATTCCTTTATCTCTTGAGGTGGAAGGTTGTTCTATCTTGCCATTTTGTCCACATTGCTTGGGACTATGGGGGGACTTTTGTTACTGTATCCTCCGGTACAGTAGGGGTTAAATAGCCTACAACCCTCTGTCCTATATCTCACTCTCTGCACTTCCATCTTTAACCCAAGAAGCTCAATAGGCCTCCCGGAAGTGTCTGCTAGGCGAATGTGATAGGCAGTCCGGAAGACAGCACATAAAAAAAAACGTGCCCAGTGCCGGTGAAATGGAAGCAATATGTGATTAGGTCTACTTACCACCACCTCCTGCTTTCCCCTAACATGTGTCT